>JAGDQP010028922.1:4320-23773 GCA_022664845.1 Lepisma saccharinum
TACATTCATTACATACATACATACATTCATTCATTACATACATACATTCATTAATTCATTACATACATTCATTCATTACATACATACATTCATTCATTCATTCATTACATGCATACATACATACATACATACATACATACATACATACATTCATTCATTCATTCATTACATACATACATTCATTACATACATACATTCATTCATTACATACTTACATTCATTACATACATACATACATTCATTACATACATACATACATTCATTACATACATACATTCATTCATTATATACATACATACATTCATTACATACATTCATTCATTACATACATACATACACACGCACACACACACACACCTACCTACCTATCTCTACCTTCGCTTTGAAAATCCTTCGCCTTGGCGGGGGAAGAAATGACGGACATGTCCAGATTGAATAAATTACTAAGACGATAGTGATAACACGTAACGGATGACGCATGAGCTTGGAGAACAACTGACTGCTGTATAGAGTGTAGATTTCAGAAGCTTGAAACAATTGACAACTGTATAGTGTGTAAGTTCGGGAGTGGATCGTTGAAGGAAATGTGTTGAAAATGCAGACCAAACGGCAGGTCCAAAGTTATTGAAGGCTGAGACCAGGTTTCATTTCTGCGCTCAAGCCATGAATAAATACTCACTCCCACAGACGGCGTGTTGAGATGCTGATCATAGAGGGCAATGTATGTATTATGGCAACACGGAAAGATAGATCAAAATTGGTGTTGTGTGACTGAGTGTCTAAGCAGACTGGGGCAAAAGTGGCGACGGTTAAGACGAATGATGAGAGGCCCACCTGTTTCCCCTACATAAAAGACATCACCGAAATTGCAGGTTAGGATGCATACTACATTAGAGGTGCGGTATGTACCCTTGGGATTTAGGGTGTACCGGCCATTAGCAGTATTGATAGTGACAGTGGGAGAAGTGATGAAAATTGAACAGGTCGTACATCTGGATCTTTTGCATATGTGGGCGCCGGTGTGTGGCTGGGTGGTGGCGAGGAAGGATTCGTACAGACCAAGATGTTTCTAAGATTAGGGGGATACTGAAAAACTAATCTCGGTTTGGTGGGGAGTACTGATCTTGTGTCTTGGTTCGAGTGAATGTGGAAATGAGAGTGAAGGATTTGTTTTACCTTGGTTGGGTTAGGATGGAACTGGGTGATTAGAGCCGGTGCATTAGATGTTTGAGTGGGTTGAGTATGAATGCACGGCGACTCTGTTTGGTTTCAAGGTAGCCTTGGTTGACTAGAGACTCCTGGAGACGTTGGTTGTAAATTTCAGTAGCAGATGTGGTAGAATTTAGGCGTTGTCTTCTGAGGGCAAGGGAGCAAGGAGCTGCATTCTTGGTGTTGTAAAGACGGGAACTTGAGTAGTGGAAATATTCAAGTATGGTTTATAATGATACGTACTACCACCCGAACGTACCCTGTCTATACGAAAGAATATTCAATATATGTGTGAGACATATATATGTATTTTGACTCTCCGGCAATGGGCGTAGAATTTTAAACCTGAAAGGCAAGATGACTGACCAACCCGGGGGAACATATATGAAAAAAAACTCTATAATGTACGTGGACCGCCACCTACTACAGGAGACCGAGGGATGTATAAAGGGCAATGTAAGCAAAGGGGGAAACAAGATACACAAATGAAACGAGGTGCAAGGTGACGTTCCATATATGCCCCTCCTTATGAAAAAGAAATTTGGAAATTCGGAAGGTTTTTAAATTTCTTTTAATTTGTCAAAAAGTATATATATTTCATCATATTCATCCGGTTTCCATCCACAGCTGGATGAAGGCCTCCCTCCCCCCTTTTCTTTCCACATATCTCGGTCTGTTGCTATTCTCATCCATGTAGCTCCTGAAAAACGCTTCATTTCATCTAACCATCTTACATTTGGGCGTCGTCTCGGTCATTTCTTTTCTCTAGGAATCCACTGTAGTACATTTGTCGTCCACCTCCCATCTGTTCGTCTAGCTATGTGACCGGCCCATTTCCACTTCATCTCTTCGCAGTCTTGATTACAGCCTCTACCATTGTTTGTGCGCGAATCCATATATATATATATATATATAAAGATGGTACACGAAGTAGAAAAAAAGGATACTTACATAGTGAAATCTTGATATAGGAGCACACAAACTTCACAAACACTATAGAAAATTAGTACGTTTCGCAATTGCGTTTTCAACTGGTAGGAGGGAAAATGGACAGAGCGTGTTAAGGAAACGCCATATTGCCAATGATGCTGGGTGACAATCAGTTGCGAATTCGAATTCGTTAAATAGTTTAGTTCTTTAAAATGCAGATAGAAAATCCCTTTATCACTTATCGCAAACACTGTCATTGACATTACGAGAAATTTGTTAACAGAATCTTTAGGTTTTTGTTGGGGATGCTAGTGATGTCTTCAGGGAATTTTGACCTGTGGCGGCTTCTTGCTGCTGGAGTTCACTGCGACTTCAGAGGAAATAAGTTGCCGCTGGAGTTAACTGCGACTCCAGATGAAATAACTTGCTGCTGGAGTGAACTGCGACTCCAGATAGTACCATTCCTACTAGAACATGCTGATTCTAGAAATGACTGTTTGTAGAAGTGTCGTGGCCTACTTCCACTTATAAATGACTTTTTTGTTGAATCAGCATTGGTGTTTAGCTTCTTGATTTCCTAGGTCTTGGCTACATACTAAGATAGTTATCTATTGTTATGGCCATGTAACCATTGACTTAAAGTCATGACCATACTTAGTTATACCACTCTTGACAAAGTAGAGGGAACTCTAACTATAGGCTGAATTAAAGTCCCTCTCTTGGCATCTGTTCAGAGGTGGTGTATAATTTCTATCTTAAGCTGAATTTCTTAAATGTTGCTCTTCTGATAATGACTATATAAAATAGAAGCACATCTGCTACTTCTTCTTAGTTAACTAATAATAAGGGCACTGCTTCAATGTGATAAGGCACAACTGCTACCATTATTAATCTGATTGCTTTTATGTGGTAAAAACAGAACTGCTACCTTTTAACTTAACTGCTTCTTACTTACATGGAATACAACTGCTATTCCTGCAGTGACGAGTATTTCTTTTCTTATACATTATTATACATATATTATAACTTGTCATAGTTACAAGTTATGACTTGACATGGATTTAGTTTCAATCTCGTCTTCCTTGTACGACAAGCCACTGTTGACTTGGTGACAAGCCTACCTCAACAACACGCACCTTTGGCAAGGTCGGAAAACTAGGGTCATTGGCTCAGCCAAAGCTTTCCCCTTGGCATCTGAGAAAGTGATGGTTTTTCTTTTAAATTTTCATGTACGCATGGTTCTTTTGGGTTTATTATCTGCTTTCTTGCGCCTTCTTCTCTTCCAGCTGACTGATTTTCCTTCAGTATTGTCTGGGAATATTCTGAACTTTACTTTGGGAGATTTGTTTCTTTTCTGCTTCCTAATAGCTTTATTTGTATTGTTACATGAATCGATGGATAGTTTTCTGCCTATGATATACGGATAATTGATATCGACTATCGTCCTTTTGGTATGGACATCTACATTCTTTCCTGTTATCTTTCTTTCGGCAATAATTGTCTTTACTTCTCCTTTCTTCAGTAATGGTAGTCTTCCTTTAATGTCCACTTTCACTACTCCTTTCTCCCATTTGATTGCATATGTGAGGTCTTCTATTTTGGGCAATTCTTTTCCCGAAATGTTATCGGTAACAGGACCATACTCAATAGCGGGAAGTATTGCCTGTTTGATCCGATCAACCATTTTTTCTGTTGGATGGTTGACGTTGGTATCTGCTTCGGATTCATCACATTTCTTTCCTATTTCACGGTCCTGTTTTCGTTCATCGAGCTTCTCTACTTTATCATGGTCTGCATCATTCGGTTTTTGGCCCTGATTATCTGGTGTTTCATCCATCTCATCCTGGTTGAACTGATAATCTAGGTCCTGCTTTTGCTATGGATCTTCAAACTTTTGCTCTTGATCTTGCTCGACTTTGCTTAATCTCTTATCAAAGTTCTGTCTTTGGTCGCATAGGTTCTGGTTAAGTTTAGGCTGTATCTTACTAATCTTCTCTTCAATTCGTTCAATCTGTTTTGCGATATTCTCTTTAACTGTTCTGATGGTCTTCTCTATCCGTTGGATGTCCTTTCCTTTTACACATGTTTCTAATTCCTTATCTATGCACTGAACGTCACTCTCGACCGCCGTGAATCTGCTATTGGTATATTCTTGATGCGTAGCTAACTTGTCCTCAAGTCTACTTGTTCGGAGTTCCAGGGCATTATAACCCGATTTACATTCTTTCCTATACTCCTCCAGTCTGGAACTGATGTTGGATTCCAATTCATTTAATCGCTTTTCTTGATCACTTAGCTTCTCATTCAGCCCATTAAACTGCTTATCCTGGTTCTCTCTTAGGTCACTGAATTTCTTGTTCAGGTCCTGCTTTTGATCGTTGAGTTTCTTGTCTAATTTACTAAAGTCCTGCTTTTGGTCATCGAACTTCTTATCGAATTTCTTGTCTAAGTTCGCTGAAGTTCTTCTTTTGTTTCTGCTTCTGTTCCTCAATTTTTTTGTCATGCTCGTCAAATCTTCGTAATATCTGCTACAATGTAGAATCGATATCAACTTCCGTCTTTCCCTGGGTCTGCTCTCCTTGCTTAGTCTTTTCCTCTATTTCTGCTTCCTTATTCTTTTCTTTCTCGATCACTTTCGCTATGATTCTTCATTTTATGGGTATCCGTATTACTCTATATATGCTTCAAATATATCTATATTAAATATGCTTATTTCTCGGTGCGACTGGAGTTCCTTCTCCGTAAATCGACGAATATCAACTTCTCGAATAGGCCGGATATCCACCTCGATATCGAGCCCCACGCTGGGCGCCAATTAATATATAATGATACGTACTACCACCCGAACGTACCCTGTCTATATGAAAGAATATTCAATATATGTGTGAGACATATATATGTATTTTGACTCTCCGGCTATGGGCGTAGGATTTTAAACCTGTAAGGCAAGATGAGATTAGTATTGACTGACCAACCCGGGGGAACATATATGAAATAGACTCTATAGTGTATATGGATACGTGGTCCGCCTCCTACTACAGGAGACCGAGGGATGTATGTAAAGGGCAATGTAAGCAAAGGGGTAAACAACACACAAATAAAACGAGCAAATAAGGTGCTCTTTAGCAGCTTTATTTAGTGCTCCGCCCATTTCAGGAGTTCTAGTAGAACTGACTTTACATACAGCTTGCGCTATTTATATAGCTACATGACACAGACGTTACAATAGAATTAGACTGCATTCCATAGAGATTTTGTAGAATTTGGTAAATTAATTTCTATATATTTTAAAAGTCTTTGGTATATACTTATTATTTATATGTCTTTGGTGGTTATAATATGTTCCAAAGTATTTACACAAAATAATATTCCATGAACAAATTTAGGTATACTAAAGATTTACATATGTCAAAAGCTTCGGCTGATAATTTTAAAGATACATTTAACATTACTAATTCGAAAGGGTAATTTTATATAAACTATTAGCGAAGGGGGGGGGGGGGGGGCTCGCACAAAAATATTAGCATCTCGTAGGATGCAAGGTGACGTTACAGGTTGATAGGTTTTATGTGGACGGAAGTACTGATGGTGTTGTTTTCTAAAGTGATGTCCACGTCAAGGAATGTGATATATTCCTAGAACAACTGAACCAATTCCGTGTTGTCCAGTTCCCTTGGTTCATTTCTAACGAAAGAGTCGAATTTCTTGACCACCTGTCTCCCCAACAAAAAAGGTATCACAGAATTGCAGGTTAGGATGTAAATTACATTAGAGGTGTGTCATGTACCCTTGGGATTTAGGGTGTACCGGCCACCAGCAGTATTGATAGTGACTGTGGGAGAAGTGATACAGTACATATAGAAGGCGGGATAGACAATATAATAGGTTAAATTTGAAGAGAGAGGAGAGGAATTGTACGTACGTAGTATCTTGAAGATCACGTTCACAAATTCACACCTAACAATAAACAGTAAAAAGTTACTTATAATTTTCGACATCAACCATCATCAGTTGTAGAGAAGATAGACGTTCACAATTTAAAGGGATAGAAAAACAAGATGGCGGACAACCACATCAAAAAAAACTGACGACGTTCTGCGCGTGAGAAAGTACTGATGGGAAACGGGTTTTGAAAATGGTGTTTTATGTTGAAACTTGAGCTGGGAACAATAACAAAATAATAAATATATAAAATCTGGGACTCAGTAGGGAAAACGTAGTCGGAAAAGTGGAATACTGTATTCTATGCATTATACAAATTCATACTATATACAAATCTAGGCGTGACTTAAGTAACGGTATTAAGAGCACAAACTGCGAAAAGAGTAAGTTACTAGACACAGCTTCATACGCAACAAAACTACACTTGCATAATAAAAGTTATACAAAATTAGAACAATTTTTCTTATAATCATCACAAAATACAATTTAAATTCTTCACATCCACCTTTGCAGGGCACTTTTAACAAAAAATTAATTGATTTTATTTGCAAAATTTCGGTGTCAGACAAAGATGGTTCCAATAAGCGTGTGTTTAATTGCAAATTAAATTTTGTATCATCGTCACGAAAAACAAATCGCTTGTTATAAGAGTTAAGGCATGTTACATGGAAAACAATACTAGTATGTGTTAATTTTTAATCAAAATTAATACAGATTAATAAGAAAGACAACTTACAATTAACTTATCATTGAATCCGGAAATCTTCATTATAAGTCCCTTGTCTGATGGATATATATTGTATGAGAGTTGAGCAACTGTAGCGCTATATGTATCTTCAACTAACTGGTGATTTAACAAGCATACAAACAAATCTAACATCGCTGCGCTGTAATAAGAAAATATCATTATAGGGAGGTTAAGTGAATACTGAAACATAAACTTAGAATAAACACTTCTAAAAAATGTTAAAACTTATGAAGTATACACGACAAATTAAATCAAGTAAAAGTAAATTGAACCTTGGTATTCACTTTCCTTTCACTTTTGAAATCGGAATTAAGGATATGTACTAGATTTGTCTATTACCTTTATTCTCAGTTACGAAACTTCAAAGAAACTCTAAGCAAACTGTTTCCATTATGGTCGCTTTGTAATCCAAGCTAAAGGAACAAACAATGGATACTTTTAGTACTTAAAAAGGGAGTTTACGGAAACATAGATGTGTTAAAAGGACCAAAGATATTTAAACTGCAACGTTTTTCTAATTTTGGTGACCTAAATCAATATTGTAAACTAAAACTAACTTTTTACTCACTACGAAACTAGTTTCTTTTAAGTCATTAGAGACAAACACACTTAGACCCTTTGTTTCCAGATTTCAACTGAACAGAACTGGCTATTCGCCTTCAACTTTCTCTCTTTAACTTTTCAATTATTTTCTGTAAACATGGGTTTAAAAGAGAAAGTTTCCTACTTTTTAAATTTTCTTCCGATTTGAGGACAATACTTTCACTTCTTACCTTTATTTTGTCATTTCTATGTATAATTGGAAGTATAAACCGTGAACCAAGTCTAAACTGTATTAAACATATTAATGTACGCTATTTACTTCAACATCATCTAACAAAAAGTTAATTTGGTTTAACTTCTGCCTCAAGCTTTTTGCACTTTCACAATAATTTCTTTATGTTACCTTACATTCATTCTCACTGTTCTCTTACCTCTCTTACTCTTATTTTTATCATTATTATTTCGTTTCCGTTATTGTTATCCTCTCCTCTCCATTTTCCTTTTTTTTTTTTAATTTTTGGAAGCTTCTTTCTCAGTTTGTTGTCTTTCTACTCTCATGGTTTCTAGTGTTTATCCCATCATCCGTATTTATTATCCTGCCCACAGGACCTACTTATTTACACCGTTACTCATTTTCAGTCAATTAATGTAACACCTTAAGCTGTTAAGCTGATTCATAGTTTACTTTCTTCTTGTGAAAAAGTCATATTGGTGAAAACTTTATATACATAATAGGGGAAATTTTAAAAGAAAGAAAAGAATTTGTACTTGCGTAATATCTCGACGAAAATCATGTACACAATTACAAACAGAACACTATTGTGTACGTGATTTTCGTCAAGACATTACGTAAGTGCAAATCCTTTCCTTTCGACTAAAATTTCACCTTTTATGAATATAAAGTTTTCACATATAACTATTATGTATATTATTTTAATTATTATTTTCCACCCTCCCCTCCGATCCTTCACCCTTTTATTTCTTTAGGAGCCCCTTACCTGCTCCTAGCAGTCTTTGCACTTTTTTCTACAATTGGCGTTTTCTCCGACCCATTTAGTCATTTTCCCGCCTCCATAACCAGACACACTGTCACTCAGCATCACTGGCAATATGGCAATTAATTAACACCACTCCCGCACATGTCGCTCTGTCCATTATCCTTCCTACCAGTTGAAAACGCAATTTCGAAACGTACTAATTTTCTATAGGGGTATGGAAAGGATGGGAACTGTTGCAATGGAGATACTGCATACTGTTGGTAGGTTTGATGTGATCGCATGTCTCAAGTCGATTGTTCTTGAGCCAGATATCCATATCAAGGAAAGTTGTGTGTTCCCTCGAGCAGTTGAGGGGGAAGGCGCAGTTGAGGTTTTGCAGAAATGTTTCAGAGATTCTAGTCCGTTGGTCCAGATTAAGAAAATATCGTCGATATAGCGAAGCCAGGTGAAAGGTTTGAGAGGTGTGGAGTCTCCAGGCGACCCATGAAAAGGTTGGCGTAGGAAGGGGCCATGCGAGTGCGAATGCCTGTGCCTTTGATTTGCAGGAAATTCTGGTTCTCAAAGGTGAAGTTGTTCATCGTGAGGATAAACTGGGATAGCTGAAGCAGAAATTTGGGTTTATGAGGACTGGGACGTGGGTCGAGAAAGTGTTCAAGGGCAGCGAGGCCATGGGTGTGGGGAATGTTGGTGTACAGTGACGTAGCGTCGACTGTAACTAAGATGGTGTCAGATGGGAGAGGATCAGAGATAGAATGGATTGTGGATAGGAAGTGGTTGGTGTCCTTGATGTAGCAGGGTTCCCACTCATTTGCCAAGATCAAATTCCCTGACTT
Source organism: Lepisma saccharinum (assembly GCA_022664845.1). Classification (NCBI taxonomy): domain Eukaryota; kingdom Metazoa; phylum Arthropoda; class Insecta; order Zygentoma; family Lepismatidae; genus Lepisma; species Lepisma saccharinum. Next base: position 13,524 of record JAGDQP010028922.1, read on the forward strand.
TTCCAGGTTTTCAAGGTCACTAGTCAGAAATTTCCAGGTACCCCATTTTGTGTGTTTGTGTGTGTGTGTGTGTATATGTATGTATGTGTGTGTGTGTATATGTATGTATGTATGTGTGTGTGTGTATATGTATGTATGTATGTGTGTGTGTGTGTGTGTGTATGTATGTGTGTGTGTGTGTGTGTATGTATGTGTGTGTGTGTGTGTGTGTGTATGTATGTATGTATGTATGTGTGTGTGTGTGTGTGTGTGTGTGTGTGTGTGTGTATGTATGTATGTATGTATGTACGTATGTATGTATGTACGTATGTATGTATGTATGCACGTATGTATGTATGTATGTATATATATATATCTCATGATTCCATGGGAAAATAAAGATTATAGTTGCATGAAAATAAAGATACATCAAAATATTTCACTGCATTATTTTCTTAAATTACTTCATGACTGGCACATTAGCCTCCAAGTAATTTCAAAAACGATCTAACATTAAATGCCTGCTGTAGTTAAATGAACTTCAAACAATCAGCTATCTAATTCTCTAACTTTTCCAGGTTTTCAGGCATTTTAGTGAAAATTCCCTGACTATTCCAGGAATTCCAGGTGAGTGGGAACCCTGTGTAGGAAGGGAGAGTGGTTGGAGATGGTGGTCAAGGAAGGCAGAGATTCCTTCAATGGGAGAGCCAACACTGGAAATGATGGGTCGGCCGGGATTATCAGGTTTATGGATTTTGAGAAGTAGGTAAAATTTAGGAGTTCTGGGATTGTCAGGACAGAGTGTGGAGACAGTAGAACGCGAAAGCCCTCATGGGCTCAATGCGCTTGAAGGTAGGTGTGGATCCTATTAAGGAAGGATTGGGTGGGATATTCCTCGAGGGGACGGTAAAAGATAAGATCGGAAAGTTGGTTGAGGGCTTCGGATTGGTAGTCAGAGTAATTTATGACTACCGTGGTGGATCCCTTGTCAGCCAGGAGGATGATAGTCGGGTCCGAATGAAGATTGGAGATAGCTCTTCGTTCTGCAGTGGTGATGATGTGACGTGAAAGGAACGTGTCAGTGAAGCCCGGGTTAGCAATTTGTTTGGAGAAGAAAGAAATGTACAGCTCGACAGGGTGGATTGAAGGGAAAGGGGGAGAGGCTTTAAAAGAGGGAGGAAGGAATTTGTGGAGGATGGGACGAGTTTCGGCGTCAGAGGTTCTGGCCTGAGAGGTGTAAGGATGAGTGGACCAATACTCCTCCCACCTGAAGTTACGGGCGAAGGTGAGGAAATCATCAAGTAGGTTGGCTAGTTCAGTTTGGCGGGAAGGAGAGAAGGAAAGGCCGTACGAAAGGACTTTGTGTTCGGTATCTGAAAGTGTGCGGGAAGAAACGTTGAGAACTGGCTACGGGCGTTTAGGATTTTTGGTTGGTTCAAGGTGGCAGGTTCACTTTCGTGGTTACTTTTGAATCTGTGAGGGGCACAGGTTAAGTTGGGCCGGCAATTGCTAAGAAAGGTCGGATTACGACGACTAATTAACGTGGTAGTCAGTCCGAGTAGAGGGGGAGGATAAGAAGATGAAGGGAGAGGCAAAGGAAGAGAGGAGCCTTGAGATAGACCAGAAAGACAAAGTCGAAAACGTTTGGAACTCAGGTTAAGCGAGACGGGAAGCATCAGTTGGGGTTTCGTATATGTTAGAGGTGGGGGGGAAATTGTAAGGAAAGGAGGATTTTGATGAGAGACTGAAGTTTTCTATGGAGACTTCTAAGGCTTGGTGAAAGTAAAGAGAGTGCCAAGGTGGTTCGATTAACAGAGGTGTATTTGTTTGCAGAAGGAATAAAGCTTGTGTAGATCGGATGGCGAGAATCCGGATATATATAACTAGCACAAAGGAAAGCCGGAAGGGCAACTCAAGGTAAATTTATGAGAAAAATGAAGCAATATACTTACAGCTATACGTTCCGTATTAGGGCACACAAATATATACAGGTCACTACAATATTTCGTGCCCACAGGGGCACAAACTCATGTCTAAAGGAGAAAACGACGTGCACGTTTTGAATAAGCACATGATTTAGAAGACAATAGCGAGATGTAGCGGACGACGAATCAAGCTTGGAGAACAACTGACTGCTGTATAGCGCGTAGATTGAAACAATTTACAGCTGTAAAGCATGTAAGTTCAGGGTGGGAACGTGAAAGGAAATGTGTTGAAAATGCAGAGGAAACAGGTGGTTTAGAGTTATTGGAGGTTGAGGCAAGTTTTTATTTTCGCGCTCCAACTATGAATAAAGGCGCTCTTCCACAGAGGGCGTGTTGAGGTGCTGGTTGTAGGGGGTAATATGTGGATTATGGCAAACTGGAAAGATAGATCAAAATTGGTGTTGTGGAACTCGGTGTGTAAAGAGACTGAGGCATTGGGTTTGTTGATAGTGCATAAGTGACGATGGTTGTTAATACGAAAGTTTAGAGCACAGTCCCTCACATAAAAGGCATCATAGAATTTAAGGTTAGCATATATATAACACTAGAGGTGTTGCATGTACACTTAGAATTTAGGGTGTACCGCCCATTAGCAGTATTGATAGTGACTGTGTGAGAATTTATGAAAATGAAGCAGGTTCTACATCTTGCATGTATGAGCGCCGGTTTGGGGTGGTGGCGAGGAAAGATTCATACTTACCAAGACGATTCAAAGATTAGGTGGGTGTTGAAAAACAAATCTAGGTTTGGTGGGGAATACTGTTCTTGTGTCTGGGTCAGATTGGAGAATGTGGAAATGAGAGTGTAAGATCTGTTTGACCTTGGTTAGTTTAGGATCGAACTTGGTTATTAGAGCCGGTGGGTTGGGAGCTGGTGGAATGGGCACCTGCGGGTTGGGAATTCGAATGGGTTGAATGTGAGGATGCACGTCGAAACTGTTTGGTTACAAGGTTTGGTGGGTAGTCACGGTTGACTAGAGCTTCCTGGAGGCGTTGGTTGTAAGTTTCAGTAGCAGAGGTAGTGGAATTCAAGCATTGTCCTCTGAGTGCACGGGAGAAAAGAAGCGCTTTCTTGGCGTGGTAAGGATGGGAACTTGAGTAGTGTAAATACTGCAGGAGATTGATAGGTTTTATATGAACGGAAGTATTGATGGTGGTGTTTTCTAAAGTGATGTCCACGTCAAGAAATGTGACTCAAAAGTTAGAGATGGACCAAATGAACTGGACAATCCGGAATTGGTTCAGCTGTAGGAATGTATTGAGACTGGTTACAGCATGAGTCTATAATATCATTATATCTTCCAAGAAACTTACCCAGCTGAGTTTGCTGGAAACCATGTTTGAGCTCGCTCATAAATAGATTAGGATAACAAGGTGCCATTCTTGTACCCGTGGCTGTGCCTCGTATCTGAAGGTAATGTTTATCGTCAAAGGTAAAGTTGTTACATGTTACAACTAGGTTGGTCAGATTAAGGAGGAAACTTGTGGTTGGGATATGAGGTTTGGGTCTCTGGTTAAGGAAGAATTCCATAGCTGCTAAGCCATGGGCATGAGGAATGTTGGTATACAAGGAAGTATGTCATCAGGAAGAGGCGGTAATTTACGGATGAGTTCTAAGAAGTGGTAGTAGTCGCGTATGTAAGAAGCCAGCGCTTGAAAAAGTGGTTGAAGGAAGGAGTGAACGAGAGCGGAAATGCGTTCAGTAGGGGAATTATAGGGGAACAATGGATCTGCCTGGGTTATTTGGTTTGTGGATCTTCGGTATTAGGTAAGAGGTCGGGATGGGTGAACTGTCCTGCATTAGATACTTGATGGATATGTCAGATATGTCCTGACGTAATGAAATATGAAATTTTCTGTTGGTGGGTGAGGTTAGGTCGGTGGCGCTGGGCTTGTAGGTGTGGGAATCGAATAGTTGGGGGTAAGCCTCCTGGGGGTAGTCAGCTTTGTCTAAGAGTCTATGAAGTAGCTAGCACTGGACAGTCCAATTGTTTTGAAAATCATAAAATATTTATTTCTCACATTGATGCGTAACTAAATCAGACTGATCGATTTCAGAGTCCATAAAATCATGCGCCATTTTCAATCTAATGATCTATCATTTAACTCTCCCTTTGATTTGATTCATGAATTTCCTCCCAACAGTCTTTCTGTAACTAGCTCAACCATAAGTATCGACTAATGTATCTAGAATTTGTTGATAAGAATATAATCTTAAAGATAATCCTGGATAATAAATATGTTTACTGTCATTCACATAGTTTATCCAAAAGTCATCGAGTCCTAATGTAAACTTCACATCATTTACACTATTAGGTTTATTTTCAAGAACATGAACATTTTTATTTTTACGATGTCCGCTCTTACCACAGTTCAAACATTTTTGTTTGTAAGCAAGACATGCACCACGTAAATGATTTCTTGCGCAAAAAAGACAATTTGTTATTGGGTTTTGTTTGTTATCTTTAAAATTTGCCTTTCTGTTGGCACCGATTCATGCAAGTACATTAACTTCCGTGCCAACATTTGCAGATAATCTTAATTTACTCGATAATAGGAAACTGTCTCTTTCAACATTTTCATGCTGTACTGCTACAGTAATAGCCTTATCACACGTTAGGTCTTCCATTGACAGTAATCGTTTACTTAAGTTCTTGTCAATGATTGCAAATATTATTTCATCAGTCATTGCCTCCGACAAATAACTGCCAAAATTACAATGTAATCGATTGTTTCCTTAAAAAGCCAATATATTCTATTGTTTGACCTGGCTGCTGAACTGCCCTATGGAATATGAACCTTTCTGTACGAAAGTTTTGTTTCGTTTTGTACAGCTTATCATAAACGATTCTGTAACGTTACGTCAGTTTTGTACGCTTACTGTAAGAGTAATTACTGAATTTATCCTCATCAGTTAGTTTACATAGCATTAGGTTAGTTTCATTAAGTTTCAGAAACAATAACACACGTGTCATGCATTAGGTTACGTGTAATTAGATTCCAGTACTTTAAACACATAATGCATTAGGTTATTTTGTTTGGTTCCAATATGTTTGCTCACATAACATGTATTAGGTTAGTTGCCGTTCAAATTCCATGCATTAGAATACAGCTTATGTTAATTACACATTTCATCTATAGTCAACATTAGCATCGCTGTATACACCGACCAAAACATAAATAACACTAGCCGTTGAAATAGATTAGTTCAATATATATTTTAACTATTGTAAAGCAATTACTTCAATTACAGTATGCATTTTCCCATAGCAGAATTTCAATGCACAAAAATATAGAATTAACCTATTTGATTCAAACTGTAGGCAAATTATCTCGTAATATCTGGTGTAGTAAAAAGTATCCATTATTTTTGCATGATATTGAAGGCTTGACTTACCATAGTTAGAATGATCCGATTTAGGTCACATATGCGCCGTTTTGTTCGATAACGTGTTGCCATTTGGAAGGTAATATCATGATGCCTCTCTCATAGAAGTCCTTGACAGTAGAAGTAGAAGTAGACAGTAGAAGTATTTACCATGTCATACCTTTATTCTTAGATTCAATAGCGTCCTTTTGTTTTTCAAACTTCGTTAGAAAATTAACAATAAGTGATGCAGTCGACATTATTTTACACAGGGATCGATTTTAAATTCAACTGTTCTGAAAATCATAAAATATTTATTTCTCAAATTGATGCGTAACTAAACTACATTGATCGATTTCATCGTCCATAAAATCATGCGCCATTTTCAATCCAATGATCTATGAGTCCTAAAAATACCTAACCCCGGACGGTCCACGTACCACGAACTTTCACCTATTTCCAAAGATCCACAAACCAGGTCACCGAACTTGTAGCCAGCTATAATTTTCATACTGAACGCATTTCCGCTCTCATTGACTCCTTCCTTCAACCTCATATTCACAAGCTCAAACATGATTTCCTGCAAACTCAGCCTTTGACCCCACTATTCTGCGTAAGATTACTGGATGATATAATGATGTTATGGACTCATGGTGAAATCAGTCTCAACACATTCCTAGAACAGCTGAGCCAATTCCGTGTTGTCCAGTTCACTTGGTCCATTTCTAGCAAAAGAGTCACATTTCTTGATGTGGACATCACTTTAGAAAACAACACTCTCACAACTTCCGTTTATATTAAACCTACCAACCATATACAGTATTTAGACTACTCAACTTCCCATCCTTACCACACCAAGAAAGGGCTTCCTCTCACCCTTGCGCTCAGAGAACAACGCCTGAATTCCACCACCTCTGCTGCTGAAACTTACAACCAATGCCTCCAGGAGGTCCTAGTCAACCGAGGCTATCCATTTAACCTTGTTACCAAACAGATTTGACGTGCATCCTCATACACACAACTCACTCAAACCTCTAACCCACCGGCGCTGAATCCATCGGCTATCATCACCCAGTTAGATCCTAAACTAACCAAGGTCAAACAAATCCTACACTCTCATTTCCACATTCTCCAATCTGACCCAGACACAAGATCAGTATTCCCCACCAAACCTAGATTAGTTTTTCAACATCCACCTAATCTTAGTAACATCTTAGTCCGTACGAATCTTTCGTCACCACCACCCCAAACCGGCGCCCATACATGCACAAGAACCAGATGTAGGACCTGCTCCATTTTCATAACTTCTCCCACAGTCACTATCAATACTGCTAATGGCCGATACACCCTAAATCCCAAGTGTACATGCGATACCTCTCATGTTATATACAACCTGCAAGTTCTGTGATGCCTTTTATGTGGGGGAAACAGGATGTGCTTTACACTTTCGTACTAATAACCATCATCACTTTTGCAATATTAACAAACCGGATGTCGGAGTCTTCTTACACAGAGTCTCCAAACACCAATTTGATCTATCTTTCCTGGTTTCCATAATCCACATTTTACCACTACGACCAGCACCTCAATACGCCGTCTGTGGGAGGACCCATTATTCATGGTTTAAGCGCGTAAATCTATTCAGACCTTAACCTTCAATAACTCTTAACCTCCCGTTTCCTCTACATTTTCAACACATTTCCCTCCATGATTCCACACTACTTACACGCTATACATGTGTAAATTGTTTCAAGCTCAGGAAATCTACGCGCTACAGCAGACAGTTGCTCTTCACGCTTGATGCGTCGTCCGATAGGTGTCGCCACTGTCTCTTCAATCGTAGCTTTGTGAACACGTGCATTTCGCTCTCTTCCTCTACACATGACTAATTGCAGCTGTGTGCACGAAATATCGTAGTAACTTTTATATATGTGATTATGTGTGTGTTCTAAAGGTACTTACATGTTAGAACACAGAAACTTCACAAAAGAAAAGCGGTTACGTTTCACAAAAGCGTTTCACGCGGTAGGAGAGAAAATGGACAGGGCGGAACTTCTGTTAAGAATACGTCATTTTGCAAACTGATGCTGGGTAACGGTGTGGCCAGGTTATGCAGGCGGGAAAATGACTAGATGGGTCGGAGAAAACAACAAATGGAGAATAAACTGTGAACGTTTCTATTAGCAGGTAAGGACCTTCCTGAAGAAATAAGAGGGTAAAGAATGACAAGGGGAGGAGGAAATAACAAAAATAATGAAGATGAAGGGGAACCGAGAACAAAGAAACGAAACTGAAAAATAGAATAAAAGTGCAACTAGAGTGGGAACGAAGAAGAGGAAGGAAGAAGACAGTTACGGACAGTTGAGGCCGAGTTCATGGTTGGCGGAAACGATAGAGATGTACTCTGCTCCCATTTTTTTTCTAAATGTGGCAGGTGAGTAAGGGTGCAGTACTATCAAGATTCTAACTCGAAATGTTTAGTCAAAGGTGCAGCCGTGACAGGAAGTGTGTTCAGATATGGGGAGGTGCGAAAGTTGTGATTTCGAGAGGTAGGGATGGCTGTTGATGCAGATTGTTAGAGGAGTTTGGGTTTCGCCAACGAGGAAGGTGGAACATAGGTTACAGAATAGGAGATACTTGAGACTGGAAGATATGCAACTGCCGGAGTGTCAGAAAGAGCACGTCTTGTGAGTTACAGGATATACGAAGGTCAGACTGAGATCAAAAATAGGACAGGTTCTTCAGCGTAGTCTATTGCACTTGCCAGGTTTGGGAAAGGGGTCCGGATTAGTCCAGTTCTGGTGAGAATCGTGTTGAGTTACGCAAGTCAGCGGTAGACTATTTTGGGGCACGACGGGAAAACTCTTCCAGTTTCAGGTGACGCAGTGAGTATGGAGTGTACCAGTTTGAGGAGATTTGGAAAGGCCTGAAGGCTGGGGTGATACTGGGTGTGAAGATTGGGAGCGGAGGGAGCTTTGCGGGGAGGTCGTTGGAGTTAGGGTGATTTCTAGCACGGTCCAGTTGTTTACGGATGAGATGTTTGGGATATCCACGCTCAGTAAGAGCTGAATAGAGGGTACTGAAAATAATTTTGAAGTAGTTCATCATAGGAACAGATGCGGTACTCCCGGACAGCAAGAGCGTATGGTATGGAGTGGATGGAAGCTATTGAAATGGAGATACTAAATACTGTTGGTAGATTTGATGTGAACGCCTGTCTCAAGTCGATTGCTCTTGACCCAGATATACACATCAAGGAAAGTTATGAAAGGGGTAGGCAACACTGGTTTGAGATTGCCTACATTCGGTAAAGATAGCTCCCAGATTTTTAAAGTTTTATTGTTTATACGTGAGGTAATGTAACAAGTTCCTGGGGGAGGTGCTGCGTTCCCACCAGGCGCCTCCCCAGGTGGCGGATAGGGGAAGGCTCATCAGATATAATGGATACTTGGTAACCCGGGGCGGATCAAACCAGCACTGCTGCCTTGCAGTTAGTAGAGGGATCTACGAAGGCTAGGGAAAGAGGACACCGACAGAAAACTCCTGGTCCTCCAGGCTGGGGGTTGTGCGCAAGGCTAACAACCTCGCCACTAAAACAACAAATTGTTCAGAAACAGAAACCAGAGCCTCGGAATAACGGAAGAAATACAATGGATACGACAAGAAAACGGAACAAGGATTTGAGTCTGGCGTCATGGAATGTACAGTCAATGCTAGCACCAGGAGAAACTGAAGAAATAGCAAGAGAAACGATCATGAAAGACATAGATATTATAGAGCTACAAGAAATAAGATAGCAGGGTACAGGCAAAATAAACCAAGAAAACTATACAATCTATTATAGCGGAGCAGAAGAAAGAATAGGGCAATCTGGCACCGGATTCATGGTAAACACATAAAGGACAAAGTAATACAGTTTGTTCCCAGCAATGAAAGGATCAGCAAACTGCGAATGAAAGGAAGATTCAGAAACAAATCAATAGTAACGGTACACGCTCCCACGGAGAACAAAGATAGGGAAACGAAAGAAACATTCTATGCAGATCTTGAAAAAACATACAATCAGATACCTAAATACGACACCGCAATAATAATCGGAGATTTTAATGCGAAGATAGGAACAAAAGGCGCGGCAACATATATTACACTCACTTCATGAAAACAACGATGAAAATGGACACATGCTCATACAGTTTGCAATAGAAAACAAACTGATAAGCAAAAGCACCTGCTTCCCACACAAGGAAATTCATCTGGGAACATGGAAATCACCGGACGGCACCACAATCAACCAGATCAATCATGTACTAATCAGCAATAGACACTCGTCATCCATAACTGACACTCGAAGTTATAGAGGCTATAATTGCGACTCAGATCACTATCTAATTAAAGCTAAGCTCCGAGGAAAGATGACCAGAAAACTAAAATATAAAAACCAAGTGGGACATAGACCAATTACGGAACAAGGAAAAGGAGGAAGATTACAAGGAGAGAATAAGAACAAAGGACATGTGAGGAGTAACGGAAGGAGAAACACCAACGATACAGGAGCAATGGAACAGAATCAAAGAAATAATTACAGAAGTAGCGGCAGAAACGATAGGACGACAAAAAGAAAGAGAAAAAACACAATGGTTCGACGAAGAATGTCAGGTATCAATCCAAAAGAAAAACGAAGCAAGAAAAAGAACGCTGCAGAGAGCAACAAGAGCGAGTTTAGAAGTCTACAGAGAAGCGAGGAAGCAAGCGAATAAGATATGCAGGCACAAGAAACGAGAAATGATAAAGCGATGGATGGAAGGGATCGAAGAGATGAGTGGAAAAAATGAAACAAGGAACTTGTACGCAAAAATCGAAAAGATAAGCAAAAGATTTCAGGCCCAACCGATCGGATGCAAAAAGAAAAACGGAGAGATA
>JAGDQP010028923.1:0-11747 GCA_022664845.1 Lepisma saccharinum
GATATTTCTTTTCGTATATTGTCTATAGTTTGTTACACAGCAATAAGTGCTTTTACGTATGTTACTCATCATCATCAGGGGGATTCCAAATATCCAATAACACAACGTAGTGTCATTTAAAAATATGAAACTTTATCGAAAGTTGGAAAAACTGACAACCCGGTGACATTGAGTATCCCCCTGATATCTATCATTTTGTTAGAAAGAAATTCCCGCAAACAAATTTTTCATTGAATGCATTGTTTCTGATTTATTGAGAATTATTCATTTTCTTCCCAGTATAGGACTCAACTTTAGGATACAAGTTGGAAACGCTGTATCTTCAAAAAGAGCGGAATTTCACCAATGTGTATAGGGTTTGTTTTCTTAATTTGATGTTCGGACTAACCTTCCTAGTTTTCCCCGCGATCTTGTTGCACCCTGTATAAATAACTACAGTGCAGTGTTACCTAAAATAGTAACTTCCTTTTAAAATGTTGCGGAACTCCTTTGCGGAAAGAGAGATGCTATGTATGGAAAGTTCTTGCTTCGGAAGACTTTGTAGCCTTCTAGACAGGAAACTCAAACATTTCTGTGTAAACCTGAAAGTACTATTTATAAATCAGTTTTATATCGAAAAGGCTTGTCATTTAAAGAAGAGATATTAAGTATTTCAAATGCTTATTATAAGAAAGATCGTTGGAAGTAGTAACGGAAGTTGTTAATGATATGTAATCTCGTGAACTTGTGTTAGTCTAGCTCTAATCTTGAGATATCAAAATGGCTTAGTATTAATGATTCTTTGATAAAAATCATTGAAACTCCCGATTATCTGTGATTCAAGGAGATAATTAGTGAGTGGTTGTGAATAAGGAACCAACCAATCGATGAGTAATACCTGAAGAAGTATTGTAATTATTCGGTAATTCAATAAACTTCTAATGAAGACTTTTGCTAGCCACATATGATCTTGAGGTTCTTCGCAAACTCTCATTTAAGATAAAATAAGTTAAAATTTACGACTCCCTGCTATCAATAAATGCTGTTTTCATGGTGTTCTGCTTGTGAGATTTGTAGTCAGAATTTTTAGATACCAAACGACATAGAAAGATACAGTGCTATGGACACGTATTAACAGAAGTCGAGTTATGACGTAATATTTGACGATGCTGCTCTCACTTTGAACGCCAATAGCTCCGAAACTACGAATGTTTCGAAAATTCTTCAAATGTCCTTTTTATTGTTAGGTTGTCATCAATTAACGCTAATTTTTTTTAGCACGTAGCCTTTTAATTTATCACCTTGTAGAACACACAGTTCAGAAGTTGTCATCTTTCCGAAATGAATTATGTTGAATTGTAAATCTGTAAAGGAAAGAATCAGCAAGTAATCAAAAAGTAATCATTTAACCGCATTAATATTTGTATTTTTGAAGTTAAGACTCAAATCAAAATAATTATGATAAAACGCACTTGTGAACATCTTTGATTTTATGTTATTGCAATTAATTAAAAAAAATGTGTACTTGTAAGCTGGGAGCTTAATCTGTATTGAAGAATTGTTATTTATATGAGATTTGTTGTTTGTTGAATCTGTCTAAAGTTAGATATTTCAGATTATCTGTTTGAAATCAATTGAAGGAGATTGATTGTGAAATAAAACGCCAATTTTTGTGAAGTAAAATCCTTCAAATTTATTTCGAATTGTGTTATAGTGACCAAGGTTAATTATTTATAACTGATAAAACATTGTATTCTAGTGGAACTGAATTATTGCTGAGGGTTTTTTTTCTCATGATGACAGTAATTCTGAAACTTCTCTTCTGGACCAGTCGTTGTGAATTTCTACCTGAACCATTTTAGTGAAGGAGTGACCTCGTCCGCTTCCTGTACTGCCGTTACGGCTCCTTGCGCAAATCCCTTCATTGTCAATTCCTTCGTAATTAGCGGGTTAACGTGTACTCGTAAAGACCAATGGACGGTACTTTCGTTTTCCTTATCTGTGTAACAAGAAACAATTTTCTTAGAAATGAGATAAAAGCATTAAAAATGAAATTTCAGCATTAAAATCTTATTTTCCAAACCAGCATGTTTTTATTTTCAGTTAAATAAAAATGTTTATATCTCATTTCTAAGAAGAAAAAAAAATCTCGGTGCACACATAATTTTTTCTCAATTTTAAGAAATCAGTATTACTAGTGGCTTTGTATGCTCAAATTCCAACCAAAGGTTAGGCAAAAGTATGGGTAGATCCTAGAACTCGATACAAATATTATACGAACAGGAGGTGTGTCGTATATGGATTATGAAGTTACACGCTGACAATTTGTATAGTATTACACGGAATGTATTATGTGCCATATACTAAGTGTATGCATAAGTAGTTTCCGGTTTAACTAAGAGATGACTCCAGCGAAAAGTACGCAGCATATTCATTTAACACATACGTCATTTTATTCGTCTGACATTAAACTACAAACGCACACAAGTTGAGTCCGCCAAACACTAGCGTCTTTGTTTTATCGTTCAGTGATCATGTCGAAGTTTGTGCCTGAAAAATAACATTTGCTTTTCTTATTTAATTAAAAGAAAAAGGCTGTTGAAAGTCATCGTGTGCTGGTAGAAACATATGGTGAACACGCTCCATCGATTAGAACATGTGAGACATGGTTTCGACAATTTTAAAGTGGTTATTTCAGTGCGCGCTCTGGTAGACCACAAAAGTGCAAAACGAGCAATTGCAGGTGTTATTGGAGGATGACCCAACTCAAACTCAACAGCAATTGGCAAAAGCATTAAATGTGTCACAAGAAACAATCAGCAGACATTTACGAGCAATGGGGAAGATCAATAAACTGGGTAAATGGGTCCCACACGATTTGAATGAACGTCAAATGGAAAATCGCAAAGTCACTTGTGAAATGCTGCTTCAACGCCACGAAATAAAATCCGTTTTGTATCGAATTGTGACGGGTGACGAAAAATGGATTTATTTTGAAAACCCGAAGCGGAAAGAATCGTGGCTTTCACCTGGCGAAGCCGGTCCTTCAACACCAAGGCAAAATCGCATCGGCAAGAAGACCATGCTTTGTGTCTGGTGGGACCAGAGCGGTATTGTGTATAACGAACTCTTGAAGCCCGGCGAAACCGTTAATGCACAACGCTATCGCCAACAAATGATTAATTTAAATCGCGCATTGATCGAAAGACGACCGAAATGGGCCCGAAGACATGGCAAAGTGATTGTGTTACACGACAATGCGCCGTCTCACACAGCAAAACCAGTGAACGACACCTTGAAATCGCTTGGATGGGACATCCTTCCGCACCCGCCGTACTCCCCAGACCTGGCGCCTTCTGACTATCACCTCTTCGCATCAATGGGGCACGCGCTCGCAGAGCAGCACTTCAGTTATTTCGAAGACGTTGGAAAATGGCTCGACGAATGGTTTGCCGCAAAAGACAAGCAGTTTTTCTGACATGGTATGCATCAATTACCTGAAAGATGGGCGAAATGTGTAGAAGCCGATGGCCAATATTTTGAATAAAACAAAATTAATTTCCCTTGAAAATTACGTGTTTTCTTTACAAAAAAAAAAGGCAAAAACGTACGCATACACCTGGTAGACTTGATGAAGTATGTCACATAAGTTTTTCACTTTACGTGTCAGCATGATGTTTCATACAGTAGAAAGTGTTGTTGGAAATAATACTTTTTTAAAAATAGTATGCTAGCTAGTTCTTTTCATATATTTTGTACGTATGCTATCCGCAGTTTGAAAGAGTTAGGATAGAAAATTAGAAATGTTTAATAATTGAACCTCAAATAGAATTTTAAAAAAGTTAAGTAAAGAAGCTACGCAATAAAAAAAATTGAAATGGGAGTAGCAATAAAAGGAATACTAAATGAAGCCAATAAAAATATAAAAGTAGAAAACTTAAGTTAATGTTTATGCAGACATTACACATTGTAGAAGAAGCTGAAGGAGTCGTTGAAGGGGAAAAGAGTAAGTGTAAGAATACGAAAAAAGTAGACATAATTTAAAATCAGTTGAGCCTTGAAGACAATTTGTTTCGAAGGTGAAGGATGAACATTAAAGATGAAGATGCTGATGGTAATGGTGGTGATGGTTGAATGGTTTAGATCAAATGAAAATAAAAACAAGATACACATGTGGAAGTGTTGAATGAAAGGTGGAGAAAGATCCTAAACTGTAATAGAATAGCAGTTTCCTAGCAGGAACTGGAGACTTATAATGAAATACAGAAAACAGAGAATAATTGTGAGAATGTAAGATTCTTTCTCATCTTGCCTTTTTCATAACAGTTTTCAATTGGGCATTTTTTTTTCCATTTAGGAAAAATATCACTAAACTATGTAGTGAATCAGTAAAATGAATACCATCAAAGAATATACTCACTCTTCCCATTTCACCTGTGCAAGCTTACAATGAAAGCAATGAACATTTTGCAATATGCAAATTACAGTTTAAGCACATATTTGGTTTTTCCACTGCTTATTAATTTAATAATTGAAATCGAGTCATCATTGCAAGTCGTACAAAAGTTCATTATCACTTTTATTAACTAATTTTTTAAAGCCAATGGAAGATATTTTTTAACCTCTTGGATATAATATAGTTCCTCCAATGACAAACAGTGATACATCAAGTTGCAGACAGCTGTCAAATGACTCCGAGTAAAACAGTAATGACATAATCACATCCTTATAACTTATAGCTTAGCCTAGTCTCTAAGTAACACCTTTAATACTGCATGCAAAATCAAATATTACTGTGATTAAAACCAAGGCGCAAAAAGAGTGAGGATCATACACTTTTGTTTATATCTTTTCCTTTCAAGAATTTGTCCCATGTTCTCATTCGGCGTGTGTGTATGTAATTTTTGTTTGAACTTTCATTTTTCTTCATTTTACGAGCGATTTTAGTAGTTTTCCCCTTTAAAATCGTGATTATTGAAACTGACTCTCTGTGTTTAACATCACATCACTTTCTTCGGTCTTGTAAATGGCTATTTTTAATAGGTGAAAATAGTTCTAGTCACTAATTAGAAAAGAAGATATAAGAGGGATGTTTTGTTGGTAGTAAATAAAATATCCTGGTAAAAAAAAAAAACTTCGAACAATCTTCACAATTTCTGCAGTCGTTCACGAGAAAGAAATACTATCCGAATTAACTGCTGATTCGGAGGAAGGAAATGAAAGAGGAGAAAATTTGGACTTGGTTGTTGGAAGCTGTGGAAAGAACCATCGTTAAATTGGGGGAAGAAGAAGAAGAAGAAGAAGATAGAGATCTGTCTCTGCTTCCTTTTTTTCCAGAGCTAATGGGAGGACCAGAAGAATAGCAGCAAAAGGCTTTTTATCTCTCAACTTCTGCCTTTTCTTTTTTTACATTCGCAAGAACACAATCTTACCCGTATACAGCACTGAATAAAACTGCTTTTATTTATTTCTGATAAACGAAATTCATAAGAATTAAGACAGTTTCAAATGATGATCGCAACACTTAAACTAGAATTTCAAACCTCGGGTCATTTCTTGACAAAATGTTTTCTTCTTATTACATATCACGTGTTACGTATATCTAATAATATTAGTACATTGACGTTTCGTTGATAATGCTTACAAATTTGTGTAAAGTGAACGGCTAACTTCTGCGAACCATATTCCAGTGAAAGGTTGATACATCTAAAGTGATCAACAAATCTATCAGCATATCTAATGGCAAATAAGTTAGTTCTGTGGTTCTAATAATAATCGCGATCTCTTAATAGCATCTCAGATACACAAACATTCATTTTTATAAAACTGGTTTGCAACAGTGACAACTGGAGTATTTAGGGACAGAAACACCAACAGTATTTTCCCATTGTGTCGATTAATGTTTATGTCAAGTTTGGTGCAGATACATCCACTGTTTAGACGCAAATTGAAAAACTGAATATTAATGTTGTAAAGCGGTTGCAATACTGACAACTGCCACGTCTGTTCAGGAATGTTCTGTTGGCTCTAAGTTTGAGACTTTAACCATTATGGCGGACCGAAGAAACCGTTTTAAGATTCAAAAACGCCTGGAGTGTCAAAACTTGTCTTTTGACATCCATACTATACGTGTAATAAAATCAGCCTCCTACGTTGATATATTCAGTCTCCGGAATGCCTTGAAAGTTTCGAATTTTAGGACAAAATTCGAGATTTTCGCTGATTATTTAATCATATGTTTTTATTACTTTATAATTTACATGAACTTTAGGAGTATCATTTAACACCAATTCAAGCATATATAATAATTTGAAATCGAAAGAACTCCCTTTGCACTAGATGAGTTACGTCGATTTTTGCTATAAAAAACACAGGTTTACAGCTCTCAGTTGACTTCCAGAGAAAAGATCCAGTGTTCACCTACGTGGAGGTGGCAGTAGTGAAATTGTCACCCGTGTCCACCTAATCACAGTACTATTAATGCGGGCACGTATTATCACCATCTAAATTCTGACTTGTGCTCCGGAACTGGCACTCGATATGATTTCCTGAGCGTTATTCGAGGCAAGTTATTTTTCATTATGAATGTAGGGCAAAAGAGATCTTCGTTGTATTTTCAGTTCGTATTGGAAGCTTTCGTTATATGGAACCGATAGAGACGTTTGTTTGAGAATTTTATTTTTTACACTATCTTTTTATGTCCAGATCTCAAGTTTAGTTATTTCACTGCGTTAAAAGAAGGTCGGGAGAGTCAAGAACAAACTCTGGTACAAACTGTCCTGAATATTTTGCAATGTCTGTTGAGGTTCGGGATGGCAATGTCTTTATACGATCTTCAAAGTGTTCATGGATGGAGTTTTACTACTTGAGTGCGTTATTAGGCACTCTTTTACACACTCCAGTCGTTGTCGAAACCCTAACGGACCCGTGTTCAATACCGCGAATCACTAAGAAGCGGTCAACCTACGATTGTTTAGGTTTAGGCTTCATAACTACGAGCCTGGAGAATTATATCCAGACTGTTCCGAAGTATTTTAAAGCTAAGAAAAGTATTCTATGACAATGAAGACTTTATACAGCGAGTTGTAAGTTACTTTGTATTGTATGTTAGTTAATGATTGTAATGTCACGGCGGAGAAGTGTGAGGAATATGTAAATAAAGATATATATTTGTAGCATCGGAAAGCATCCGCATAATTCTCGCTTGAGTGTCTTAGGAAAAGATACATTTTCTCTATACAACAGACTACGAGGTATTTCGAAACGGAAACACCCACAGCATGTTTTAATTCTGTCGAATAATAGTTATGCCATGTTTGCTGTTATGTATAACGTAATGGAAGACATTTTTTAAAAATGAATTTTTTAAAGAGGAGACGGGGACGCCATTAGCATTCTTTATTCTGTCAAATAAAGTTATGCCAATTTTGATGCAGATAGGTATAATGGAATAAAAACAAATTGAAACATTGAATTTGAAACAAATGAGTTGAAAACAAAGACCCAATGCACCAATCAAAACGGTTTGGATGGTTGTGACCTAGTCTTACCGAGACCGTTCCAACGACACCTCAACCCCATTCGTAGCGCATTCCCAAGTTGAATGTTGCGGATAGTCGGACTAAGCGGAATATGAGGTCTCTATGAAGGGACCTATAAGGTTTTTACATTGTTGCGTCCATGAATCTATATGTAATTTTATATGTTTTAATCCATTGTTGATCACTTTATCTCTGTCTGATTTTGCTTAGAAAAAAATCCACGCAAGTTAGGTATGAAATTGGAAAACTAAAGATTTCAGGCGTAAATTACGTATTAAAGTAATTCGTATTATATTCATGTCATGAGATGTTGTTGACTTTCAATACGTTAATATTCTACAACCATTAATATATTGTTTTACTGTTGTTCTAAAAGTGAGAAAATTTGAGTTTTCCTTTATATTTTTGCAATATTATTTGCCACAGGGAAAACAAAATATGTAATTTCATATACCTTGTCTCCTACAACATTCATAGACATAGATTTATGAGTATGTTGTAAAAGTACTCTGAAAATATATTGCGAATAAGATCAAATCTATCATAGTCACACATGAAATTTACTAAAACAGATACCTTCGTTGACAAGGCAAAGTAAAAAATATAGATAAAAACAAATAACTTCACTGATGTGTTTAGGCTTCTCAAATTACCCCAATCTTGCTCATTCCTTCCTCTCTTAGTGTTTGATTTATTAATCCCGTCAATAATTCTATCATTTATTCCTGTACCCTACCTTCAATGACATTTGTCAGTATGTGTAAATATGTCCTTAACAATACCGTTTTCTCTTCTTTATTGCTTGCAAATTTATTCGTCTTCAGCGTTTCCTCATTCTTTGTGATTCTTTTTTTAACTTCTCCGTATTCATATTTTGAAAGGGTTTGATTTTGATTTTTCACAATGAAAAGTAGGTTCTGAAGGATTAAAGCATACTAATTAAACTGTAACATCTATACTTTTATCTTAGCAATCGTAATAATAAAGGATATTGTAGATATATATAGAGAGAGGGAATGGAGAGAGAAAGAAAGAAAGAGAAAGAGAGAGAGAGAGAGAGATTTCGAATTTCGTACTCCAAATAGCGCAGATAGTTTAGCAACAATCTTAAGAAACAGATACAGTGAATGTTTAGCCCTACCCACCCCCCTGATATTACTTCGTAGACACGATATTGCTTTTTGTGTTATGGTCTCGATTCTACCATTTTTCTTTTTAGGATTTCTCTTCCTTCTGGGTGGATGAAATGAGGTCAAAAGGTCATATTTTTTACCAACCCACAGCATATTTTGCTATCTACAGTAGTTGAAAGGTTTGTCTTGTATGTTGGAAACTTCAAGCACCGATTTTTGGTCATTAACTATACAATATATGCTGGGGAAAGATCTCTTATTAACTTTTTGTACTCGTTCTATTGATTTTCACTTTCATCGCTGGGAACTTTTCTTCTGTTCTTGATGTCAGATAATGGGTTTACAAGGCTCACGCATTAGGTTATCGCTCATCATAATCACGTTCGTCATCGCTCTCACACATGACTTAGGATAGTATGTGAGATATGTAGCTTTGCACTTTCCTTTTCTTCTTCTTTTAGTTCGATAAATGGAGCAAAATCTATCACTTAGTTATGACAACTACTTTCTTGCATATAAAATAATTTTAGTGTTGTCTATATTTGACGTCATCATCGTCATGATCAATATTACTATTGTGGACACAATTTTAGCAGAAATACCATTACAAGTTCCCCTTTCCACGCTGATTTTTTGTCATTATTTGGGCGCGGATTCTTAGGTTTTAAACTTTTTTATTCCTTACTTGGTAACCATATTTTTTTCGTTTCAGTTACTTCTTAAACAAGTGTGCGAGTCCCAATTGTCCTAAAGCAGCTAAAATGAGTTAATAACTTTAAAAAAAAAGCAAGATTGAACATTTCAGAAAGAAATAAAAGGAAAAATTGACATTAATACTTGAAACTCCTACTGGTAATAGGAAGAACGTGCATGAATGTCCATTATTCTTTTTAACCTTCTTTCACTTTTTGCTGTTTTCTTGTTTACGTTCGACCTGAGCCAAAGTTCCCTAAAGGCTTTACATACAATACTTGTTTTCGTCGAGCGTGTAGAAGTCTTGTAAAATTTATGGTAGTAGTATCAATGTACCGCGAAACTAGTAATTGCATAGCGCATTGTCTGCATTAACAAAGTAAAACAATTCATTTTAACACAGCTTTAACAATGAATGTGGCGTTAAAAAGACATTTAATTGTTGATCATTGATAGCAAGTGTGAGCGCTGCTCTAAGTTTTTGTTTTGTATGGTAATCTTTAAATTGAATATTAAGAAAGTAGGAACTTTATGAATATTAATTTCTTTATTAACACTTGTTTCCTTTGCTTTATGTTCATTAAGCTATTAACATATTAAGAAAATGTATTTGCAGTTGAAAAAGGGATTTATTTCCTACTTATATTCTAATACATACATGGTACTTATGTACCATGGTACTTTGCAGCTACCTCGAATCTCTAATGTATTTTATATACGACATACGAGGTAGCTGCAAAGTACCATTGATTTGTCACTTTCATACATGAAAAGGAGGAAACAAATAAATCCTAAAATTGACTAAATCAACGCTTAATAAAATCTAAAACGATGTTTATAAAATACTAAAAAATCCGAGTCCTATTCATTACCTATTTAGAAATTTCTCTATGTGGAACATGGAATAAGAATAGCATGGAGAACAAAAGAGACGGTAATTAGAAGAAATGAAACGAAAGCACGAAATTTGGATGCAAAAAATTACATCAAGTAACTAACGAGAATGGCTGGATAGTAATATAAGTAAAGATTAAGAGGTATTCACGACCAAGAATTCACGACCTTTTATGGACAGATGAAGAATTAGAATGAAGGAATTTTGATGAATGATTTAATAACTTTTTCTAGTTATTAAGTTATATAGAACGGAAAAGTAAACTCTAGGAAATCATACCGAAAGAAATTTGGAAGCTTTTGAAATGTGAGTCTGAAGGAGAAAGTACAAGATATAATTAACTGGACACAGACGTTACGCAGTAAGGAAGCTGAAGATAGTACACGAGTGAGGAAGAATAGTAAAGATTACCTATAATGAAGAGGACATTAATCTACACCTTTCCAGAAAGTTTCCCGGAAATATGGAAACCAAGTAAATCATTGCATAGAAATTTCCACTAAGTTTCCAAAAGCATTTCAGGTTCGTTTCAGCTTAGAACGAAACATTCCAGAAATAGTCAAACAAATAATCGCTAGAAATTTCTTGAATATTGAACACATTCACATTAAAGAATATTATTTCGATTCACACTATCAGATTATCATCTTGACAAAACAAAGTTTCCTTTTTCCGCGTATTCAGTAAAAAAAAAAATCCGGTATTGTTTTACCAATCCCCAAAGATATCGAAAGACAAAAATGTCTCTGAATTCTTTGTTTGAAAATTGAAGACCTGAATTGCAAAACATCCCAAGTCCACCGGAGTACTTTTCTCAGGAGAAACAAAAACAGTCCAAGGTCTTCGTATGTTATCCTATTCAGCTGAAATTATTTTGTACGGAAAACAGGTTTTTGAGTTGGGATTAGGATGTAATATTTATGCAAGTGGATAGGCCTTGGAACGTAGATACCGACGAACAGAAAAAATGCAGAAACGAAAAAAAATGCGCTTGGGATGTTCTGCAATTCAGGTCTTCAGTTTCCTAACATGGGAGTTTCTATAACTTTAATATGTAATCAGAGAAGATGTCATAAAAATTTCGACCTTCTATTTCTTCTTTCCACTTCTGACCCCAATTTTCCTCCAAATATAAACAGTAAGTGGTCCTCATATGATCTTTTTAGTCACCCTAAAATGAGCTATCCATAACTCACTTCGTATAAATTGCTTACTAATATCTTACAGGCGAATAAGAAGTTTGTTTGAAGTTGTGCCAAGTAAAAATTCGTTTGGAGAGTTCAGTGCACAGAGCGACCAAGTCCACAAATGAGGACTTTATCTGAGAAAAGAAAATACTTGTACTCTCCATCTTCAAACTTAACAAAAAAAAAAAAAATTAACTTTATTTTTCATATAACAACTAAGGTAAATGGTAAATATATTAGTGCTTACCGAAATTATTTTTTGATTTCGTCCACATCATTTTGGTGGAATTTGTTGCTTCTTGCTCAGAGAGAACGATAT
>JAGDQP010028923.1:11847-23773 GCA_022664845.1 Lepisma saccharinum
CATGTTTAAATTTTATTCACGAGTTACTGATAGGAAACAAAAATACATGAAGCATATTTTGGAGGTTTCGTTAAAGTAATGAATGAAAATTTGTAACATTTATACATGCAAATGTATCATGAGGACAATAATTTGCCCCCCCCCCAAAAAAAATATATATAGAATGCCAATTTTATTATTGTAGCGAGTAGTATGTTTTTCTCGCTACAAAACTCTGTTTTTGTGAATTCATACGCCTCCCGCCATTTTAGGGTTCTGAGGGCTGATAATTATTAATGGAGTTCTGGCACCAGTGTGTCAATTGTAGCGCCAGTTACAGGCTGTGGTGGTTCTGAAAATATGACCCGCAGAACCAAGGATGTTATGGTCGTCGTAAGAATAAGGGAAGTCCATTCTTACTCGTTCAAAATGGCGTACAAATTCCACGTGGTTTGTTATCTGTGTGTGAAGAGAAACGAGGAAGTCAAATTGGAAGTATTTGGTAAATTTTCTAGG
Organism: Lepisma saccharinum; assembly: GCA_022664845.1. NCBI lineage: Eukaryota > Metazoa > Arthropoda > Insecta > Zygentoma > Lepismatidae > Lepisma > Lepisma saccharinum. The sequence continues at coordinate 12,343 of JAGDQP010028923.1, forward strand.
TTTGGTCAGTGTGGTTATTGAAAAGTAGATCATTATGTATTTAGTAATATTATATATTTCCATAGACATGCTAGAGAAATAAAAACCAAACTAACTTTAACCAACAAAATATAATGATATATACAAGGTGGACAAAAATTCATTCTCAAAACTCTAGGAATGGAAAGTTCTAATCAAAATAAAGAGAAAATATGTCTTTGAAATTTGTCGAATTCCGCAAAGTTTCGGAGCTACAGACTTCCGAAAGCGTGGAAAAATGAACTTTAGAGCTTGATATTTCTAATACTATTAACAGTACAACTGCGGGGTCAAGGTACCCTCAAAGACTTCCAACCTGCTCTATCCAAAAATGTATATTTCGAAATTGTGCGATAGCTGCGTAAGGGATTCCCCAAAGGAACTAAGGGATCCCTACAAATTCTCTGAAGCAAAGGTAGGCGGAAATGTGCATGATCTTGACGACTTTCTAGCAGGTAACAATTATTCGTTTACGTTAAGTCGATATCTCAAACAGATTCCATTTGCAGAGTGAGTTTTTGTAAAAATTAGTGGTTACATAACCAACAGGAGTCAGAGCTATTCTCCGAACTCGCATACATTCAACGAAGTATTTATTTCATTGTTATGAATGAGAGAGAATGTGATTGCAACCCTGGATGGCAATGCTTAATCATGTAAACAGTGCAGTCTTATGCTAAATATTGAGATGGGTATACGCTTCGCTCGTTGTAACGAAACCTCTCGGTTACTATCCCGTATACTATCTTACTTCATAAATTTTAGGTGGGTATACACTGACGCCTAAAAACCTGAGGTGGGTATACCCGCGTATACCCTCCATTACATCCTTGAGTATAGGGTAATAGACGACCGCAGCGGTCAAGTGGTCACATGTCAGGTCATGAGACAGAGTTAGAGTTCCGAGTTTAAGTCCCGACTGGGAACCAACTTTTTGAAATTTGATGGCACAAAACAAAAAAAGCTTAATGGAAGAGAGATGGGATAAGGTTCTTGGTCACTAAAACGATCCATAAACACAAAGTGTGTGTGTGGTAGCTTTTGTGTTTTTTAGAAATCATTATAAGGAAATGTCACAGACTTATTAATAAATATGAATAAAAATAGAAAGAAATAAGACATGTTTGAATTCAGTTGACATCAAGTGCACAATATTCCAAACACATTTACACTTCCTGTACGAGAGCTCTGAATTTATTGCGTGTTTTAAGTCATCCCACTTGGGGTACTGATCGTACAACCTTGTTGCGCCTTTATCGCGCACTCATTTTATCTAAGCTTGCCTATGGTTGTCACGCTTATTCCTCTGCATGATTTTCAGCGTTACATACGCTGGATAGTGTCCATCATGCTGGAATTCGACTCTCCACTGGCGCGTATCGCACAAGTCCTGTCACCAGTCTTTGTGTCGATGCCGCCGAGCCTCCGCTCGAGATCCATCGCATGTACCATGTGCTGAGTTACTTTTCCAAGATCTCATCTTTAGTTGGACATCCAGCACATAATGTCGTTATCAACCCAGTACAGCGGGGACTTTATGAACGCCGTGGTCACGCCACCCGACCACCTGGCATTCAAGCGTCTGAGTTGTTGATGAATCTGGATGCTGATCGTCCAACTGTCGTCTCCGTTTTAGTCTCCGTCCTCCGTGGACACTATTTCGCCCGCGGACTGATATCTCATTGTCAATTTGCAAGAAATCGGAGACATCTATGATTGAGTTCCAGCAGCGTTTTCGTGAGATGCAGAGTCAGTACCCGAATTTTATCTCTGTTTTTACCGATTGGTCCAAATCAGAAGAATCTGTTGGATGCGCGTTTATTATAAATGGGGAAGCCCACCAATTTTGTCTTAATCCCAAAGCTAGTATTTTTACTGTTGAATTATATGCCCTTTTAAAGGCTTTGGATTTTATTCTCGTTCGTGGTGTCAACCGCATCCTTGTGTGTACAGATTCCCTCAGTGTTGTTCAAAGCCTTGAGAATATGTATTCTAAGCATCCGCTCGTGCAAGATATCCTATGTAAGACACACGCCATCTGCTCTGCCGGTGGTGAGGTTGTCTTTTCCTGGATACCAAGTCATGTTGGTATCCATGGTAATGTATTGGCGGACGAAGCAGCTCGTGAGGCCTCCTTAGGAGCTAACATTGATATTCAGCATGTTCCATTTCAGGACATGATGGTATATTATAGGCAGGTTACACGCAATGAATGGCAGCGACGATGGGATGACGTTGCTGTTAATAAATTGAAACAAATTAAGGTAACTGTTGCTCCATGGAAATCATCTTGCCGAGATAGTAGGCTTGAAAAAGTACTTTTGTGTCGCCTACGTATAGGCCACAGTCGCCTGACACACGGATATTTGTTGCGTAGATTGGACCCACCGCACTGTAATAACTGCAATGTAGTTTTAAGTATTCGTCACGTCCTTTTAGATTGTCCAGGATATAATCATCTCAGACAACGTTATAACATCCCCAATGACATGGCGTCTATGTTAGGGGATGAACCAGGTATATTGCGGCGAGTTTTTACGTATGTTCGTGCAACAGGTCTATCTCCGTCTCTTTGAGATGATTATGTGCCTTAGCTGTTAAATTTTATGTAGTATTATTTTATTTTTGTGAAGGCCCATTTAGAGGCTTCACGTTTTTAACTTTTGCTAAAGACTCTCTACATCTTTAGTTTTTATTATTCTTTTATGTTTCTGAAGAAATTTACCCTCTTCAGCTTTTTTTATGCTTTTATTATTTTAGTGACTTAACAGCTATATTTAGACGTGACAAAGTTAAGGGGTTTCCCCGTATCGGGACGGGTGTAAGCCATAGTGCTGTTACCGCCCATACAATTAATTTTATCTTATCTTTTATCTTAACATTTACACTTGATCGTCCTCATGTAATTATACGGTTACATTATGGAATCTGAAAATGTTGAAATCTGCCTATTCATCACGAAAAAAAAAAAGTTACCGAAAATGGTTAAGTGTCGTTGAGTTTGAAGTTTAAGTATTGAGATTTTTAGTAAAAATTTTGAGGGAATATTTGCTTGATTCCAAATAATAATATTTCTTAATAATTTGGACTTTCTGGAAGAAATTATCGGGTATGCGTCGTTGCTTGATAACAGGGACCGTAAGTTTTATTCTTCAGAACTTGGGAGAGGTTGTCATTATTAGTGTGATTTATAGTGTAAACATGAGCAGTTTTGTTTTAAACTTATTTAAGTAGCCGGAATATGAAACTGGACAGAAATACGAAGAATTCACATGATTGTCCTTTAAATTGCACTGCTGAGAAAGCAGTTATGGCTAAGTCCGGAACAAGTTTGGGAGATAATTTTTACCGGCCATCAATTTTCCAAGGGAAGGAATGAGCCAGATAACAAGATAAAGCCTTATTTCGATTGAATGCATATGCAAATGCATAGTACACTTTCTTTATGTAGTAAAGTTGCATTCTGTTGTAAAGTTCGAACTTACGTTCGGAACGGTTTCGGCTATGTACATCCATGTACAGACGAACATATTTCTAGAAAGACACATAAAAAAATTAAATAGTTCAACTCTACATTTACTCACCATAACTTTTTTCTTCTGAACTCTGACATTAATGTTTTGGTTGAACATTGCTGCCTATTCATCAACCTCATTTCATCTCCCTAATCTTCAAAGAATTATTTTAAGTAATACTCCTCTGTATAAAAACTTTACATTACTCTTTTCATGCAACCATGCATGGTAGTTTCTTTCACAAAATTCAAATTATTTAGAACCTGTTATTTTGGAACTACACAAATTCTCCTTAAGAATTTCCTGCTCCAAATTTCAAAACTTGAACTTTCAACTTAAAGCGCAACCACGCTTCACCATTATCGGTAACTTTCCTTTTATGCGTTATGGATAGGCAGATCTCAACATTTTCAGATCCATAATGTAACCGTACAACTGCATGAGAACGATCAAGCGTAAATGTGTTTGGAATATTGTGCATTTGATGTCAACTGAATTCAAGCATGTCTTCTTTCTTTCTTTTTTCAATCATAATTATTAATAGATCTATGAGATTTCCTTATAATAATTTCTAAAAATGCCACCAGACACACATTGCATTTGTGGATCGTTTTAGTGACCAAGAACCTTATCCCATCTCTCTTCCATTAAGCTTTTGTTTTGTGCCATCAAATTTCAAAAAGTTGGTTCCGAGTCGGGACTCCAACTCGTAACTCTAACTCTGTCTCATGATCTGACATTGACCACTTGACCACTGCGGTCGTCTATTACCCTATATACTCAAGGATGTAATGGAGGGTATACGCGGGTATATCCACCTCAGGTTTTTAGGCGTCAGTGTATACCCACCTAAAATTTATGAAGTAAGAAAGTATACGGGATAGTAAACGAGAGGTTTCGTTACAACGAGCGAAGCGTATACCCACCTCAATATTTAGCATAAGACTGCACTGTTTACATGATTAAGCATTGCCATCCAGGGTTGCAATGACATTCTCTCTCATTCATATCAAAGAAATAAATACTTCGTTGAATGTATGCGAGTTCGGAGAATAGCTCTGACTCCTGTTGGTTATGTAACAACGCATTCTTTACCAAAACTTACTCTGCAAATGGAATCTGTTTGAGATATCGACTTGGCGTAAACGAATAATTGTTAGCTAATGGAAAGTCGTCAAGATCATGCACATTTCGGCCTACCGTTGCTTCAGAGAATTTGTGGGAATCCCTTACTTCCTTTGGGGAATCCCTTGCGCAGCCATTGCACAATTTCGAAATATACATTTTTGGATAGATCAGGTTGGAAGTCTTTGAAAGTACCTTGACCCCGCAGTTGTACTGTTAATAGTATTAGACATATCAAGCTCTAAATTTCATTTTACCACGCTTTCGGCAGCCTGTAGCTCTGAAACTAAGTGGAACTCGACAAATTACAAAGACACAATTTCTCTTTATTTTTATGAGAACTTTTCGTTCCTAGACTTTTAAGAATGATTTTTTGTCCACCCTGTATAAATATATAGTTTCAGATTATCTAACATCTCCTTTCATGTGTCTTTAGTGCTATTTACTTATATCATTTACTGCTTCTGAAGAGTTGAATGGTTTCAAGACTGTATATTATTTCTTATAACATTTTTGTACTACTCTTCTGCATGTGTCGCATATCTGAAAGCGTGTTAATTAATAACGATCCTTGACGTAAATATTTCAGAGACATTAAAGGAAGACCATTAGGTTTTCCAATGCAAAAAAGCTGTCAAATATCTGACCAGAATTAACACTGCATGCCTTCTTTCCCTCATGTATGAAACTGTGGAATGAAGATATAGCATATTTAATTCGTTGCAGTGTTACTGTGACTGTCGTCTTGGCTGCCTTTTGACGCAACTCAATGACGCTGTCATGACCTTTTCAAGATAATGAGGTTCTCTAAAATTGATCATCACTGATTGTTTCACCAGAAGATGCAGCATATTAAAGGTAGAGGAAGAAATATATTATTAGTCGTAGTGGTAGAAGGCAATTTCAATTCAAATACTGCAAATTGTGATACAAGAATGATGCTTGGCAGAAATATTTTGACCTCAGAGATCCATTTTAGAAGAGGACCCGAAAAAATCCCTTTAGGGTAGGAGGGAAGAGAAGTTAGTTTTCGAAAAATAATTATTTGTGTATTTTTGTTGCATGTGAGCTTCTATATGTTTATTTGGATGATAAATTAACTTCAGTTTTGAGACATTGAGAGTGTTTTAAGCTTTCAGAAGCTATGGTCATCAAAATAAGTATGGTTATTTCATCATCAGAGACTTGAAAAAGGCCTCAAATATATTTGAAACTAAAATGCATTTGTTCTTAAAAGGCCTGGAGAATAAAAAATATATAAATAATTCCAAAAAAAAAAAGTTAGTCCTACTGTGCAATTGAGCACAAACAAAAGATTTTCTGGTGGTCCACTTTTCTCACATTTATTAGTATATGAATATAAATTGCTTTGTATTACTACGACTATAAAAAATATTAGTCAATATTGAACGTATTAAATGTCCAAATTATAATAAAATTTAAGAATATCGAATACACTTTATTATACACGTAAAAATTAGTGGTGGGTTCACAATACTTTCGTTACCTCGATACTACCGATACTTGCAAAGTATCAGTATCGGTCGATACCTCAACTAATGGAGTCGACACTTTTTCGATACTTCGATATTTTTTAGGCTAATATCTTTCTTTGAAAATAATCCCATGGTGTTATTTTAAGTCTATAACTTACATCTTAAAGCTTCTTGAATTAGATTTTTATTTATGGTCTTTAGGCATCTATGGCTCAGGATAGATGTAAATTATAGGAAAGCAATACACTCACATTTTAGTTTTAAATAATGTATTCTTATTTAATACATTGAAAGGCATTGTGAAAATAACTATGGAATATGAAATGTCAAGTATCGAAAGTTAGAAATAGGTATCGGGAGAAGCGAGAAATTTCTAGTAACGACTCATCTCTATTGTTGAGATATGAAATTCTAGAAATGTAGAAGAAGAAATTCTTACTGTATAAGTTTAAGAAATATTGAGTACTGAACAAAAGCATTCGTATACACAAAAAGAATCGAAACAGAAAAGTGTCTGATTTTAGCCCCTCACCCCATCCTATATTTGTTTTTGTTTCTTCGCACTCACTTTGGGTTATGCTGAAGAAAAAAAAATAGGTAAGGTAAGCAAAATCTAAACAATAATTTTGTTTCTCTGAATATAAAATACTGCGACAAAAAGGTTCTTGAGAATTCAAAAGAAAAATATTTTGAAGGAAGTTTCCTATTTTCATATGTTGGGGAGAAGCTGACAGAAAATGAAAGGTCAATTTGTGAGAAATGTTATTGTCCTTTAGTTCTTCAACACCTAGCATGGCTTCTTCTGCACCAAAAGAGGAGCTCCTCGTCTCAAGTTTCAGGACAGCGGTTGAATTCTTTCTTCACTGTCAATATCTCTTCCCTTGGCTTACGGATCCTGAAAACCAGCTTCTGTCAGTAATTAACTACTCTTTATGGCTATCCAGCTACACATATACATACTGATAACCACATAACGTCATAAAATAAGAAGACGCACTATTTGTACTATCGATCAAATGTGCGTTAAAAATAGGGGAAAGAACGAACCCATGGCGGATACAATGCTGAATGTATGAGGTTTAAATATATTTTCGGTGTGTGTCAGTGACAGAGCGAGCGAGCGAGAGAGAGAGAGAGAGCCTGGATGTGACTATACCGATGAGCATAATCTTCAAAAGAGAACAATCATATGTGACAGAAAAAGCGTAAAAAAAGTCGACTTGATCCCGATGGAGGGGAAATGCTCTTGTTCCTTAAACATTCAGTCATTGAAAAGTATTTTTAGATGCTATTGTTGATTTTCTTATATGTTGATATATACTATTAAGTGAAAGAAGTATTAACTTTAACAGTTTCAAATTTTGAAGATATGACTTCCATTCTTGTGTAAAACAAAGTTGTAAATAATTGTATAGAGTATAACTCTATAACGACATCCAAGTGACTTGAAAAATCGTGTAGTTATAACTGAATGTCATTGTAACGGAGGTGAGGTGTATGCATTTATGAGGAGTATGTTAATACCACAGAATACCTGACACTATAGGCAAGGTATCCTTATAACTGATGTCACTAAATCTGATGTACACTGTATTTAAGATCAATTTGTACAAAATTATTGTAAGTATTTAATATAGAAGAAGATATAGAACTGTTAAATGATAGAAAACATTATATCTAATATATTTAATTATTACATATGTATCATTTGCATCGTCTCAAATAACACAGAATAGCCCAGGGGGTATGATATTTAGATCCACAATATGCGTACAATGTCCCAGAATATTTGGGATCAAATAAGGATATTCCTAGGATATATTTTTTAGAATATTAAAAGGATATTGTGAATTGAAATTTCAGGAATATTCTTAAAATAATCTTCAAAGAATAATTGTTCTCGACATATTCGTAGAATATACTTGGAATATTCCCAGATATATCCTTAGGACATTCAGATGTTCGTAGAATATGCTATGCATATTCCAAGAATATTGTAGAATATCCTTGGGATATTTGTAGCATATTCCTAGAATGTACCTGTGCAGTGTGGGGTAGAACAATGTTGAAGAAAGTACCAAGTACTGAAGGGAAAACTAAATACCGGTATCGAGTGTTGAGAAATTCTGATAACGACTTATCTCTAATTTATATGTTATTTAACTACTTTTAATTAAATATGTATCATTTGCATTGTAGAACAATATTGAAGAAAGTATCGAATATCGAAGGGCAAACATAAATACTAGTATCGAGTATCGAGAAATTCTGGTATCGACCCATCTCTCGTAAAAATTGATAAGAGAAACATTGAAGCATAAGAGAAACACAAGCATGAAGCATAATACGGCCATCGGCATCTGATAATTTAGATGAAAACAAATTTATCATAGAGGTTTCTAGCATATAATGAACGCACAAAATGACTTCGGATGTGAGAAACTACTGACACAAAACAAGAGCCTGACGTTGCATGACGACCTAGATGCTCAAAGAAATAACCTTTATTTTGGAAATTTTACAAAAAGTCTGGCGAATTCTTTGGAAAGCTGAAGAATGACTGAAGACACATTCCTTTTTTAATATAAACTCCATTTTTAAACCCTTCTTGATAAATATCAAACGCAAGTCAAATTCTGCACTGTATCATGTCTAACTGTTGTAATGAATTATTCTCCATAATCCTGAAATATACTGAATTTTATAAGGGAGATGGTGTTGGCGAGAGCAGCTCCAACATACACAGTCATATCACGTCCAAGAGAATGTATGACACTGAGTCAGTCGTTTGAGCATTGGAACGAGATCTGACTTACTACATGCCCTCATTTCATCATTTATTGAGATGCAAGGAGGATAGGAAACTGAAGGAAGGGATCTAAATTCTGTTTCTGGCTTTGGAACGCAATGAAAAACTTGAAGAAGAGACGGATATCATTCTTGAGGGCATTGAAGGATTTGGCGTCACCTAAGTTGCATTTTTTCTCTTTTGCAAATATCTTTGTTACTTTTCTTTGTGAAAGTGAAGACACCTTTGGTAGAATCTCTTCAAGGTGCTCGTGAACGCGGAAAACTGAAACAACTCTATTCTTTTTCAATTAGCTGTCTTTTATCTGTAAGGATTTCCCACATGACGTGAGAGGATCAAGCATAATCAGAAGAATCCAGAAAAGGATTATCATAATATTCAAAAGATTCTTTTAGGGCTTTACTTTTCGATGTGAATTTCGTTTGATTTGATAAATCTCGTACTGTTCATGATATTGGAACTCTCCGCTGCAAGCATCTTCTAAAAAATCTTCTACAAGTCATGAAACTTCGGGTCCAGCAATTGACCATCGATGCAACGCAGCAGGATATTGAAGAACATTAACTGCTGCACTACTCTCCTTAATTTCATCGTTATGCTGCTCGTGAGAATGGTCTATTATTCAGAGCAGAGAAGAAATTTCGTGTCTTCCGTACAACAAAACTCCCAAAGTTGAACTGAAGAGCCACTTCAGGACACATCTCTGGCAATTCTTGAAGATCGTTTATATGTACACTGAGCCAACGAGCATAGTAGACGAGGTCAAGAAGGAAAAACCACGAATCATCTGTTTTAGACACTCTTTAAACAACTGAGGGGTTCGGGCGTAAAACTGGATATCCCACAAAAGTGGAATTTCGAGAAAATCGAATTTTAATTCTTGTGAAAATCTGTATTGAAAAGTAAACATACAAAACAAATAATACAACATAAAATAAAATTTGGTATTTCTCCTTTCACCTAACGACATTCAAACGTATTATTATTTTCTAGGAACATAATTTTAAGCCGTTCCGTCTTTAATTTTGATTTTAAAACGTGGCTTATCATGTTTTACATACAGTAGCCAAAGTGTACCGTACTAGTTAACTGCGTGAATAATACTACTACTTACATTTTAGGAAGTCTGGATCACTCCGAGTCATCAAGGTAATGATCATTGTTTGTTTGTGTTGATTTTAGTTGCTTGTAGAAATCACTGTACACTGGCGGTATCCAATGGAGACAGTTCTTTATGTGCTGCAGCTTTCTGTTATCGATAGCTCTCCGTGTAGTGTATTTCTGTTGGAAAGAAATCCCTGTAAATCCACCAGAGCTTCTTCCTTTCTTCCGCAGGTTTACTCTTTCCCAAACATCGGAATTGTAACAGTAACTGACGAAGAGTACATAGGGTTCAGAATGACAAAACTTGAGCCTGCACACCTTTCGAAGTTGGAGAGAATTACCCGTGTCCGTGTGGCTCTTCCTTTGGATGGCTTCTTGTAAGCGTGACATTTTGAAGAACTCTTCTGTTGCCATTTCAGTAACAAGAAATGGGTGTTTCTTGTTCGCTTTCTTGATCACTTCAATCCAATGCTTGGGATTATAGACATCTTGATAGTGACGTTTGACACAGTTTTCTATGCATGCAAAATCTATGTCGCTAGCCATCATTGTATGGCCGACGACCGGAAAAATTTGCAACACCGTTTGAAATCTACCACTTTGTACAAGACTGCAAAGATACGCAATGACAGTCCAATTTTTGTTTTTGTCCCCAACAGTTGTCAGATACAATCACAAGTTCTTCCCCTGACACATTCTGCCCTTCAATATACTTCTGTAAACAGCTTGTGACTTCGTCCGCACCTCTTGCTGCCACCGATTCGTCCCACACGAAGCAGTGCCCTTGGTTATTTCCACAGTCGTGTATGTTTAAGTTTAACGTAAACAACTTCCTTTTATAAAACGTCGGGCCAGCAGACAGCTTCGGAGTTGGCAGAGCCTGTTGCATATCCATGGTAATCACTTGTCCGAAACAGCCAATTCTTCTACACGTTTGATGAGGTCTTGAGCAGCTTCAGTCTTTTTGGGGTGAAAATATAACTATTAACGTATTTTCATCTCGTCTTCTGAGCCAGTTTTATCCGCCTGTAATTGCACATTCTTGCTGTCACAAAAACCACACGTATCACTTTTGGGGGATTTAAAGTGAATATTGTAACACTCACAAGTAAAGTACCCGAAGTGAGGACTCGAGTTGCTCATCAAGTGATACCTTAAATTGAAGCTAGTGACGAGTATAGTACACCTGTGAAATCCTAGCTGCAGAGCTCCAGTAATAACAAGGTTATGGCGGGTCAAAGTTCAAATAGAAAGCGAATTTAGCTGCTTGTGATGTCCATGTTTTGCTGATTATCCCGATGGTAATACGTCGTAAGTTGCTCCCAATTAATGTAATGTGTAGAATGATATCCCTCTCTCTGCCT
>JAGDQP010028924.1:0-11720 GCA_022664845.1 Lepisma saccharinum
TGTTGGCATTGAATGTTTGAGAATGTAGGTCTGTGTTTAAGTAGACTTCCCTTGTATTAGAGAAAAGAGGAAAAAGAAGGTTCGTTTTACTATTTAGTGTTAGAATTTTCCGTGACGTTCATATTGTGCAGTATTACGTAACGAAGCCGGAAAAGTTGTCGAAGTTACGGCATCTGGCGAAGGTCATTCGCTAGGGAAGGTCAGATAGATGTACAGCAAACGTAGTTGACAAAATTACGTAGCAGGAACGTCATTCAAAGGTGGATTTATAGTAAATCATACTGCAATAGGATAACTATGCTCTTTCTGTTCCATTCTGTCTACTACGGACCAAAAAATTGCGACTATTGAATCATCATCTCATGCTGTACTTATTTTTCAAGTTGTTACCTTTTCTGTCCGCGCTCTACTATTTTGCTTTTCGCGAAAGACGTCACGAGCCCAAAGTTGGCATTTTTACGGCTTGTTTTGTATTTATGTTCCCAAATCAATGAATCATCCTTGAAATTCAATCATGACACCATTTTTTTTTATTATTATTATTTTAGACTGTTCTTTCATTCACAATGGTTGGGGCTCAAATATTGCAACGTTAATTTCACTCATTTCCCGACGTCATACAATGATGCAATTTTGCACAGCGACATAAGTCCGGTGACAGTACAATATTCCGTTGTTCCTTTCATACATTTCTGTATATTTATGTATTTTAAAAGCATGTTTTAATATGGACTTCTTTATCCTAAAATAAATACTAGCCTGCAACAAAGTGACGTTTTACTGGTTGCAGAACACTTTAGGATTTGCGTCACCCAACATTAATTTTAAAAAAAGTATCCGAAAACCGAAATACCCCCCCCCCCCCCTCAAAAAAAAACTAATAAACTTTTAAAAGGCATATTTTTCTTAAACAATTCGTGCTAAAAAGTAAAAAAAAAAATAATAATAATTTTGTTTGTGCATGACTAAAAAGAAAAACTTGGGGAGCGCCAATTGAAGAATTCGTCAAGTGACTGTATATGAGATCGGTACGATATATATATATATATTAACACGCTAGCGGCCATAATTTTATAGGTATTTGAACCAAATTTGTATGTTGTTTCTAGGCTTAATAGCTCAGTTAAGTTCAAAAATCGGTCGCCATCTTGGATCCAAAGTGGCCGCCGAACCCATTGTTGTATAGAATAGACAGCCTAAACCGCTGGGGCTATTGAAATCAAATTTGTCATAATAGTACAACATGACTGTTTGATTACGAAAATGTTACCTAATGAGTTTAAAGACGCCATATTGGATCCAAAATGGCGGAAGCAAGAAATCTATTTTCCATATCGTTTGAGCTAGAGATACGAAATTTGGCATAAAGGTGTATTGTCACTAGTAGTTCAAGAAAATATTACGAAATGTTGAAAAGGTCGCCATCTTGGATCCAAAGTGGCCGCCGAACCCATTGTTGTATAGAATACACAGCCTAAACGGCTGCAGCTAGAAATATCAAATATCAAATACAAATGGTAATGGTAACACAGTACATTACCACTTGTATGTTACTAAAATATTACATTATGTACCTAAAAATCCAATTTCCACACCGTTTCAGCTAGAGATATGAAATTTGGCTTAAAGGTGCATTATGACGAGTAGTTTAGGGAAATATGACAACATTGGGGGCGTAGCCCCCCCCGTGGGAAGTTGCAGATGGACACCATGATGGTGTAGTGCTGCAGGGAGATTTTGGTTAAGATAAAAGAGGCGCATCCTCTCAAAAATACGGAAGTTGGGGGCGAGCCCCTACGGGGTCTGGGGAGAAGCGCTCCCAGCGAAGCAAAGCGAGTGTATATATATATCGTTGAACAGCTCTTGATGAGTAAACTATAAATCAATAAATAAGGCGAGATTTGAATTTAAAAACTTCGAGATCTACCTCAGCCTGTAGGCCTACCGAAAGGGATTTTTTATATTTTAGTAAGAGTATGTCTTTAAAATTTTTTTATTGTTTTTTTTTTAACTCAAGAGTTCCGCAACACTCATGAAGGATTAGGCAAGGTTTGCGTTTGGTTCAGTTCAGTTGTAGAGTTCATAAACATTAAGCAACAATTCAGTAGCAGAATTCTTGTAGAGAATTTTAAGAAATTATCGTAACTTTCGTTCTGTCTCTCCAAGTCTCTTCCACGCCGGGGATCATGACAAAAGAGTTTTTCAGGATTTTGATACACCCAACCAGGGGAATGCCGTAATGGCACCTCCAGTTACTGTCCTGACCCAAACTTCCCCATGGCTATAGCGAAGTTTAAAAGATATGTGTTAATGCCCAAAGACCAAAAATGTGAACTTTGCAAAAGTTCGACAGTAAATAAGTCCGTCACAAGTAAGGCTGTTCGAATTTTCAAGATATCGATATTTAGAAAAATCGAAATGTCCATATCGAGAAAAGTCGAAATTAATATATCGAGTATCGATATCTAACGATTTTTCATTTGTTGATATCAAATTTTCTACGATTTCTAGATTCGATTGATATTTGGTTTTCGATTATTTTTTATATAACCTATTTTCGATTTTCAACTATATTTCGATGTGAACGATTTTCAATTTCCAGTGATTTTTCTATGTGAAATTTTCGATACATCGTTCGTTTTTGATTTGCCAGCAATATCGATGTTCATTATCGAAATTCAGTAATCGCACAGACCTAGTCACTGCCAGTTGAGCTTCGAACAAAATAATGATAGAAATTCTTTGGTAGTTATTTCTAGTATCGAGCAACTAAAAAGGGAAGTCGTGAGAGCTGGATTTTTGTGAAAATTGGTTTCCTGACATTTCAGGTCGCTAATTAGCTAGTGATAGTCACTCATTTCGGAAAGGCGTCGTTTGTCCTGTTCGCTTTGGTAAACTTGTTACACCGAGCCTGAAATTAATGGAGAAAGCATTATATATTCTGACAGCATGTTCTGTTACCACTCAAATAAGATGTATATCAAAGTAAAGCGACAATTGTAGGACAAAAGTGTACATAATCCCTGAATTTAGGGCTCGGCCTTACAAATTTGCCAAAACGTAGCGCGTAAGGAACGCATTTCCGATACGAGTAGCTATCACCACGCTAATTAGCGACTCGAAATTAGTCATGAAACCTGTTTTTACAAGTATCTAGCTCTCACGACTTGAGGACTTCCCTTGCAAGTGTTAAAGGTGATAAGCGAGTGTCTTACATCCATGTCAATACGCCGGTCAGGGTTTGACGGTCGTTTCCCTATAGAATACGTATTCGTATTTTGTAATTAAAGTACATAATTTTCAAACAGAGAGAACATACTCTTATAGATAATGTTGTATTTGCCTCGACAGGCATGGATTTCTGCAAGACCTTTTTAATAAAGTAGCTGAACGAGCTTCTGTATCTACGACAAAATATATGACGTTTTATACTTTCCTTTCAGTATAACGCTATTTTAAAGCATCTGCAGTGCTTGCTTGGGGTTTGTCGAAGTTGAAATGTCAAGGTTATTAAGCTCATCGGGTTTTGTCAGAAGTGTGACTTCTATGCAGTCTCTTTGTGACACTATGTGCTGTAAATGGTCGTTGAATAAATATGGTACTTTGTGGAGATTAAATATCTCGTTTTCAATGAATAGGCTACACCAGTTGATCTTCACATTTTACTCCCTTAAAGCTTGTAAGCTATTAGTCAGGCAGTAAGGAAATAATCGAGGACATGTAATTGTCAAATAGTTTGTGGGTTACTTGTATAGTTTTGACATCATTGCATGCCTTGACTTGAATTTACTTATGATCTTTAGGCACCTTTGGATCTGGCCGCAAGTCTTGACTTCTACATTTCGGTGTGATATAAAGCCGTAATTTTTATCTTTTCAACAGCAGTTAAAATTCATGTTACAAAGCGCCTGTAGCTCAGTTGATAGAGTGTTGGCGTAACACTCTTAAGACCCTGTGAACGCTCCCAGCGGCCGCCTATCCTGACTGAGCCTTTCCCTCATTTTCACAAGGCAAATGTCGGGATGGGGCCTACAAACTAGGCCCTCGCCGTCTGTCATTCAACATCCTTTCTCCGACCCTATCCCGGCCAGAGCCTCATGCCTAAAGGCCATTTAAGTAAAATTCAGATTAATATCTTTTTGTATGAAAAGATGACAGGAACACATTCAAGCGTTTGGCACCGATCTTGTGACCATGCCGGGCGGAATGTACTCGTTGTAGATCGCTGTTTGCGAATTGGCTATGGCAGAGTCGAGTGGATTCTTTACCTAAAGGCCGTAGCTCAGTAGTAGATTGTTGGCTTCGCATACCTGAGGTCCTGGGTTCAATTCCAGCGGCCGACCATGCTGACTGAGGTTTACAAGCTTTTTCCTGTCACACGAGGCAAATGCCGGGATGGTACCTACAAATGAAGTCCTGGTCGACTCCTTCTCACATCATTTTTTCTATCCAATTCCAGCCTAAGCCATAGATGCTTAAAGACCATAAAATAAACTCAAATTCGAATGGATTCAAACCCTGTGAGACCGTCTTCTGACAGGTTTTTCCTGTCTCATCAGGAGCGTATCTATACTAGAAGCTCGAGTTCAGTCCTTAGGCATGGTTTCAGTTGAAAGGTAGCCCACCTGCGATGACAATCTTAATCTGTGCGATGGGCGTAGGCTGCAATTATTTTACACCAACAAAACCATATGTTTATGATGTTAGACTATTCACTATATTTTTTTTCTGTAATGACAATAAAAAGTTGAGAAAATGGTCGAGTAAATGTCCTGCATGGAAAATTATGTTGTATGAGGTGGAAAAGTGGATTTTGCGAAAGAATGAGAACAAATGGGAAACCTTTGAAATGTGAAAATGGAGCAAAATGGATGCAATCAGCTAGGCATAGAAGATATTGAATGAAGAAGCGCTGAAGAGTAGGGAGAGAGTTCTGGAGAGGATGAAGAGGATTAGCCCGTAAGGGCAATTGATTCAACATTGTGAAGGGTGAAGGAATGGCTGAAAGGAAGGAGGAAGACGATGATAGTTGCAGCTTTTTGACAGTATTACTAAAGATGAAAAGGGTTTAGCACAAGATCGAGATGAGTAGGGGAGACTGTAACTTGCCGTGATGGATCTGCCGCTTTCAGGAGAATGATAATAATCACTTGATCAGTGTGTCTATTTTGTAAAGATAGACAGTGTAAAGTAACTGCATAAAGAACTTCACGGACTGTACGACTCACCCGATGTTGTAAGAATAATGAAATCGCGACGGCTAAGATGGGTAGGCCATGTAGCTCGGGCAGGAGAAAAACGAAGATTATGTTCCAACTTGATTGGAAATTCGAGACCGTTAGAAGACCAAGACGACGTTGGGAGGACAATATTAGAAGGGATCTTCAAGAAGTAGATGTTTGTGATGAAAACTGGCTTGATCTTGCTCAGGATAGATCTCGATGGCGAACGTTTGTTACTATGGCGATGAACTTGAGTTTCGTAAGTCATAGAGTAAGTAAGTGTAAAGTAACGATCTCTAACGATAGATGGCAGCACTACCTTCGTGTGTGTCTAATGTATTTTTTCGTTGAACAAAATTGTAGTGCTGCTTTTATAAAATTCAAGCATAGCAGAGAAGAAAGTCCATAGCCATTTCAAAAGTTCAATCTGTGTCGATTTTTTTTTTAATTTACATTTTCGATCATTGTTGAAAGGGCTTCATTGTTAAAGATTTCGATATTCATAATAATAATCAGACTAATTCAACAATGGTCAAAATAGAGAATGAAAAAAATCGACACGAATATAACTCTTAAAATGATTTGAACTCTCTAGGCTTGGATTTTATAGAAGCAGTACTGCAATTTCGTGCACAGGAAAAGTACATTAGAGATATACGAAGCTAGTGCTGCCATCTGTTGTTCGATATCATTGTTTTACGTTAACCTTAACACTCCAATATGGTCGACAAATAAAGAATTAACAAAAAATATATAAAATAATACACTGCGTTGTTTGGTGACCGTTCATCGAAACCCTACTTCCTCTTCAATGCCATAATGAACAGTTTGTGCTCGGATTGATAAGGTAGTATTTAAAATAAAATAAAAACTGTGTGTATATTGCTGTATTCACCCATACAAAATTACTAGACCATAACAAGTATTCTGAAAATGTCGGTTCTTTCGTGAGTTTTGATAAGTTCTGCCTCGGTGAAATGAAACCGCCTGAGATAGAACATTATTGATTTGAAAGCGAATGTAGTCGCTGCCAAATCATTCTCATTTGTCGTGAAGCGTGGAAATGAAGTTCCTATTGTCGGATCTTCCTATAATGGTCTATTATGTTAGTATCATTAATCCATAGATCATATGCCTGCTAGTGTCATTTTACGGCAATTCTTCTCATCACCGATTGGAGGCCTTGCTTTTCTTTCTTTCTTCAAAAAGGCCTGGAAACACTTTTTTTCTGTATAAACCCTACATGCGTAGGTGCTGGTAGATTGTATAGTACAAAGGCACTTTATTCTTCATCTCTCTCACTGTTTTGTGATGTTCGTGCAAGTAGAGTTTTTAGCATAATGTAAACCATAGAGCTCGTAGTTCCGGCATATTGATATTTAGGTGCTCAAGCTTTCAATATGATAGTATACCATAGTGGGTATACAATACATAACGAGGCTTTTGTAAGTTCGTCTTTATATCTGTCACTCTTTCATTGCGGTCTCATGTGTCGGATTGTACCAGAAGGACCTTCATATGTGTTATGGAATACATACATTACAAGCTATATGAACAAACACAAATACGAGTTCTGTTAAAAAAAACACTATCCCTTTGAAAGTAGTACCCTCTCTACCGTTGCCATCGTTTCTTCCAGTTTAGGAATGCCTGCTGGAAAGCACTTCCTTCGATGGCGCACAGTTCTCTCGTCGCATATTCCTCAATTTCCTCGACGGTCTCGAGACAGCGGCTTTTAAAAGTGTTTTTCAGTTTTGGAAAGAAAAATATGTCGGCGGGGGCCAAGTCTTAAGAGAATAGGGTGATTTTCGTCACCATTTGTTTTGAAAAACAGGTCCTGACTGATAACGCGAATCGCCTGATCGTCCGTCAAGAAACGTGACCCAGACTCGTCCGTCAAGAAACGTGACCCAGACTCGTCCGTCAAGAAACGTGACCCAGACTTCGACTAGATGACTAGATTCTGCACTTATGTCCACTTCATCTGCAACTTCACTGGCAATTGAACGACGATTTTCATTAATCATAGCCCGAACTTTCTCGACAGGGTGGTCGTCTGTTGACGTGCAAGGTTGTCCAGTTCTTGGATCTTAAATCCTTTAGGAAAATGTAACGCACACACGTTGTTCTTCCAACTCCTTCTTTGTTGCTTTGTCACAAATTCGACGAAACAGCTCGTGCACGAACTCACTCCAACGGCTGTAACTCGACAACTCTTTAACTATCTTGTCGACAACTAATGCAGCGAAAGAGGATATGTTGCCAAGATATGCCGCTAGGTGCGCTCGTAGCCACGGCACGTCATCTGCGGCGGTTGGCGCGCTATTCAGAAAGTTCGGTCTTTTTTTGAACAAACCTCGTATTCCTATATGATAAGTATTGGGACAAAACATGACGGTTCTGCCCCCTGTTCTATGCTCTCGGTCGAACGAAAAATTACGTGGAGAAAATTGATCAAAACCAAACTATAGATCCCTTCTCAAACATTGCCTTCTTTCTCCAACAACCCCTCTTCTCTCTCTCTCTCTCTCTCGGAAATAACCTAATAGGGTGAGAGCACCAGTGGTCGGTCAGTTAAGGGACTGTTTCTTTTATTTTGTTTCCAATTTCTTTCTTGGCCTAATACTTAAACTTACACTCTTCACTTTCATTCTTTACACCTTTCTCAACTAAAATATAACATTTTAACTCAAAATTTTAAACGTATTTGATATTAAGATTGTTTTTAGGTAAATAGGCAATTTTCACCACTTTTCAAACACTCAGAAGCAGTGGTCAGCCAGGTGTGTATCAGTTATCGGACATGTGTCAAAAGGAAGGGATGCATAAAAAGAAATACTTTCACCTTCAGAAATACTTAATAATTATCATTTAGGCCTATTAGAAATAGTGTTTACATTTGTATCAAAATGAAGTTGCGTTTACTAAATTTAAAGTGTTTCAAAAAAAGAAAAGTTTTTGAAAATTCAAGTTATTTATAGCTTTGTTACTGGTTTAGTTTACTGGTCATTTTCTGCATAGTTGTTCATGAAGAGCAGATGTTTCGCTTCACATATATTTCCTTTGTGAGCTGTTTGTACATTGGCTGAAAAATTGCAAAATAGTATACTTACGCCCCTCTGCCTTGAAGTAGACGATATCTATCCATTTTAAGTTAAAATGGATCTAAGCATAATGTTTTATTGAAAAGACTGTTACATTATTACGAAGGAAAGAAACATAAATTCAACATGACAGTAAAACTAGATAAGAAATGCCACTTATCGATCACCCTGGCCGACAACAGGAAGTCTCGTGTATTATAGCTAAAGTCAGCCACAACAAAATACTTAATAGATATGACTATTGTGTAGTTTTTCTTACGTAAAGTCTAAACGTAACATTTGGAAAACGGAGGAACAATTTATGTCGTAAAACTATTAAAAAGCGACTCAGTTTTACGACACTATTTTTAATACTCAAATAACATTTCCGGCATCTTCTAAGCTAACCAGGGAAGCATTTTTTTTTTCAGTAATGCAACTAACGATAGCTGGTGAAACTTAAACATCAAGTTAAAGCTTTCCGAAAACTGTATATATATATCACATAGGTCCTATTTTAATTATATATTTGAAAATGTCCGACCACCAGTGCCAGTACCCTATACATTTAAATCTTATCCAAAGCTATGTATTTACACTAATAGCCACTGTTCGATTTGTTATAAATGAAGAAAGGGGATACTAGTGGTTGCTTGTAAGTTTTCAGCACCTACTAGACCTGTTTGGGTAGAAATACAAAGATTTCTCCCCCCCCCCCTTAGTTGGGATAATAATAAACAACAACCCAAGATGAAGTCCTCAGGCACCAGAAAAAATTCCTGGTACCCCACCCCGGCAAATTGAACACTATTAACAGAAAAGGAACATATTAAACAATATTTTCTGCCCAAGTATTAAGTAGACAGAATGATGAGATTAGTACCTTGCCAAAATGACAAAGGTAGAGTGAATGAATTGATTAGCCTGACCTGAGTTGTGATCAAGAAACGTACCTTTTACACAAATATATGCAAAAGGAATCACCTCCGAAAAAAAGCTAGTTTTAAACAATTTATCTTTTTATATAGAAATTCAAGAAACTTACTATCGTATTATTTAAGCGTTGTGCTCTTTGTTTGTGTGTTTGTGGTACTATTGACAAAACTATTGATGGCATTTTCTTTCATTTGTAGGTAAGTCCTGTGGAAGCAGTAGGCCTATTTGCTTTCGATATTTCAGCAGCGGAAGTGGTAAGTTGTTTACAATGGATGTATTATTAGAATTCTGTTGATACAGCTTTCTTGCTGGACATTTCATGTGAAAGCTACTTAGGAAAATGAATATTCTTTTTAAGTCAAAACTCACGTGTACTAAGTCTATGTATCTGAGATAATCCGGTATCCCAGTGGAGATCAGCGAGAATTTCCATGCGAAATGCGAGAGAGTTGACCCACATGATCCAGAATTTGGATTAGTGTTTTGTATAATCGATATGTAATGTACTACTTTCTTTTAACTACTACTTTATTTAAGGCCTAATAGCACCAAGCCCCTTGATGTTGTGATTACAATCGCTGACTTCGGATATGCACTGAGTAGGTGACGGGCTCTGCCCACGCTGGCCATCCTGACTCAAGTGATGTAGTTTTGTCATAAAGTAAATACGTATCTAGAGAGCGCGACGTATTATTATCAGTGCAATGCGTTCTGAAGACTTACTAAACTCATGTTCAAGTAGTTAGGTAGTCAGTCCTGCAGATAAACCACTGTGTCCTTAATTTTAGGTGCTGATATACCATGCGTGGCCAGGATGGTATCTTCAATAGGGGTCTTGGCTATTACTGTTCCCATTCCTTCTACGTGTAAGACATGATGTCCTATAATCCAGTAGCATGTATGAAAAATTATACTCGACCTACTTCTCGAAGATCTCTTCTAATATTGTCCTACCAACGACGTTTCGGTCTTCCCAACGGTCTCTTTCCCTCTGGCTTTCCAACCATTCTCTCCATTCGAGCTACATTGCCTGCCCTTACTCGTCTCGATTTCATTATATTTACAACATCTGGTGAATCGTACAGTTCATGGAGATTTTCATTATGCACTCTCCTCCATTCTCCAGTCATCTCGTCCCGTTTCGGCCCGAATATCTTTCTCTCAAAACCTTATTTTCAGACACATGTAATTTATATTCTTCTGCTAGGGTTGTTTTCCAACTTTCGCAACCGTAAAGTATTACCGGGAAAATAACCGTTCTATATATTTATTCGAATATCAGTGTTGATAATCAAAAGTAGGCTTTATATCTTGTAGTTTGTTTGGTATGACGATAATGAATACTGATGATGTTAATTATATTGCAGTTATGCGTTCAAGAATGTACTGTGATGAGAAGAAGTTTTAGATTTCCAAGTGCCCAACCAAATCATCATTAACAGTTCCTTTAGTTACTTAACAATTAAGTATAGTTACTAATAGTATTATCTTTCCGTAACATTAAGAATTTGCCGATAGAACGTAATTTCTAAAACCAATTCCTGATGAATTAGAGGTGGTGTGGAAAGTGATACACTCTTGAATGAGAAAGCACTAACTAATTAACTGTATGACTGACGAGCGCCGCGGTAGCTCAGTGGTAGAGTGCTCACCTCTGGTGCGTGGGGTCTTCAGTTCGATTCTGGCTCGTCCATGATGACTGTGACGGGCAAACACCGTGTCCGTGGGTTTTCTTTGGGTTCTCCCATTTCCTCTCAGTTTCTTCATTCCATCAATATCCATTCGCCCTGAACCGAAGTTGCCTTAAATTCAAATTCTATAGCTTACTGAACTCACAATTGCATCGGCGCAGTAACAAATGTTCGTTGTTTGTAATGTTCCCATTGGAGAGAGAGCTGCTACCTTCAGAATGGTGGTCCGCTATATAGGGGAACAAGTAAATACATGCAAGTAGATCTCTGGTGCCACGGCCTTCTGGTTGTGGGATTTTACTACTGCGGAAATGCTGTAAGGCAGTTCTCTATTAGTAACATATGAAGAGAGGATAAATAGTGTACGCCTGCCTGGCTGAAGACGGGCAACACACCAAGGAAAATTGAGGAGTCCTACCTGCCTGGCCGAAGACGGGCTGGAGCAAGGAATGCGTCTGCCTGCCTAGCTGAAAACGGACTAACAATTTTGGATGGGCTGAAGATTCCACCTGCCAGGCTGAAGACAGACTGGAACCTGGTAAAGTAGTATACACCTGCCTGGTCGAAGACGGGCTGTGGCCGAGGATACGTCTACCAGCCTATGTAAAAGATGGGCCGACGTTTTAAGGATGGGTTGAGGATTCCGCCTGCCTGACTGAAGGCGGGCCGGAACCACCGAAAGGTTGTAAACTCCTACCTGCCTGGCTGGAGTTTGTAATTGTGTTTACCTGCCTAGCTGAAGACGGGCCAACACCAGGAATAGGTCAAAGGGAACTCCTACCTGCCTG
>JAGDQP010028924.1:12120-23772 GCA_022664845.1 Lepisma saccharinum
TGATATTAATCGCGAGATTAGGTGTTTCTTAACTAAATAGAAGCATGCCGTTGTCCGATACTAAGCGACCTATTATTTCTTCCGTGACCTCGTTCTTGGTTGTTCTTCCAAATATTTAAATTTATTTACTTTCTGTGTGATCTCATTCTTAATTAATATGAAGACTTGAAGTAAACAAAGCACCAAGTGTCATTTTCCAACGTACGAGCAAAAGCAATTTTATTTCCGTATGAAACAACGTCTCACCATTTATGAACACCCAAAAGAAGTACTGAACAATGTCTTAGAACTTTGATTCGTATATATGTTATAGGTCTAACAACATATATTGTTTTTCCTGTAAAAACTCAATTTTCACAAAAATAGTACTTGGTGTCTTATTTATTTCATGACTATTTCCTTCATCCCGTGTGCTTCGGTTTATCATCATGTATTTGAATGAGGAAGTACGGTTCATTTTAGTATTTTCAAACGTTCCCGACAATTTTGTCATCTTAAGAACTTTGTAACAGTTGAATCCTGTATTCCATAGAATTGCTTAGGTACGATTTAAATTCTTTCTGAGGCTTAGTTTTTGCATTGTTTGTTAAGTTAAAGAGAAAAAGGCGAGACATGTATTCTCCTGTAAAGACATCTCAGATGATCTAACGCCAGGTGTGGAAATAAAATCACGATTTGTCGAGTGATGAGCTAAATATAGAGGCTTACCTGTTCTACTTATGCTGTCGCAAGATCTGATGCAACCTATGAAAAAGCATACATCGTTGCGTATGTAATTTTGTGCCATGGATGGATATTCATTAGAATTTGTTCTCGGATTCAACTTGTGAAGTAATAAATGTAATTAGTAACTATCGCTCCATGTTTTCAAATTTAATTGTAATTTACATTTCTGGTCAGTTACTGTCAGCGTCAGGCGTTACTAGTCAGTGGGAGAACTGAAACGGGTCACCGGGTCACAGATCTTTGCTTGAGACCCGACCTGACCCGTTGACCCGGAGAGCAATGCAGAGTTTCTCATTCTTTCCTTGCGTTTGAACAGTGTTTCATTCAGGGTTGACCGGGATTTGATAGGTAGCAGATAACCTACTAAATTAGATCTTGTAACTGCTAAACGCTACAAGATATAAAAACATGTTTCATCTAACAGTTGTTCAAAATATAGCGCTTATTACGAGGGAGCAAAATCAACCCCGGTTTCTATTTAATTTTTATAATTTGCTTCCCCGTAGAGGTATTTCCAGGACGCCACTGCTTTCAGCAACATCATCATATGATTCTGCATATGCACCTTGGTATGTACATTTTTTTGTTTTAAAACTCTATGCAATAGGAGACAAATTAAAGCCCTGGTACGAAGATTGAGAACCACCCTGTATATAGGATGTATTTAACTATACATTTCAGTTAGAAAATTCACTAAAAAATTCACATGTTAACTATCGATAAGGAGTTGAAACATAAATGACAAAACCTAATTGTATAAATACACAATAAATAAAAGACTGTTACACATTTTTAGGGGCAACAGCAGCACATCTAAGGCCGGGCCGAAGATTCTGGAAAAGCGGCATTAAAGTTCATGTGTTTCTGCGTCTACTCCAGAAATGTCAACATTTTGAAGAGTGGGTTTTCCGAGAAAATGGCGTCCAAAAATTGTTCTTAGGCAGTTTTTCATCAATTCAGAGCCCCACAGGGCCCAAATTTATCACTTCAGGTAAAATATGGTCCTTATAAAACCCGGTAATATCTATCATATGCATCTCAATATAACTAATAGGACCCGACTTAAAAATTATCAAAAATCGGAAATTTCGAATTAAATTTGGGAACATTGCAATTAATTTTTTTGGGAAAGTAGTCAATCAGAAGTAATGATTTTTACACAAGATAAAATATAACAGGAGAGGAATATTGTGCTTTTTATTTCATGCAAATCCGTAAATTAGACTTTGAGAAATTGACTTTTGAAAAGAACATTCATTTTTATATTTGATGCGAGTAGATGACCTTCGATAGAAAAAAAAAAAAAAAAAAAAATACGGGTTTCATTATTTTGTATACACTTTTAGGAAACAACGACGAAACAAATATCTGCGACCATGATATAGACCCGCCTGGATGAATTGAATTGGAAGTAGCAATGTGGAAAATAGTCTCATATGTCCGGAAAGAATAAAAATATCTCCGGAGGTGCGTAAATAACGCCCTCCTCAAAAAGGTCATTCTGAAAGAATTTCAAATCTCACAAATGATAATATTGATTCATTCAAAGCTACGGGAACAAGACCAGCTCAAATCAACGAGCCGCCGTAGCACAGTGGTAGAGCGTTGGCGTAGCATTCAGGAGCTCGTGGGTTCGATCCCAGCGGCCGACTGAGGTTTTTCCATTTTTTTCCTCTCACACCAGGCAGATGCCGGGATGGTACCTTCAACATAGGTCCTGGCCGACACCTTCCCGAATCCTTTCCCCTTTCCTATCCCGGCCTGAGCCTTAGATGCCTAAAGGACATAAATAAAATTCAAATTCAACCAGGTCAAATCGGGTCAAGATTCGATCATCGGGTCGTCAAGTCAAAAAGTCGGTATAGTCATTGGGATCAATACTGGATCACCGTGTCAGTCGAGCCATTCAGGTCACTTTTCAGCTCTGGTGTCTAGATAAATGAGCTGACGACTGACCACTACCCTACCCTACTCGCCGAAGGATATAATTTTTGCGACGGGCTTAACTCATATGTGCCAATTAAACTCGTAAATTTTAAAAGAGTGAATTCTGAAGCTGTGCATGCCACCGAGAACTCCACCGAGGATCGAACCCCGGATTTCAAGACTACGAGTGAAACCATTCATACCGTAGGGACGTTTTGGCAATCTATGGCTTTATATAATAGTTGTGAATAGTTTAATAATGTACCGGTATCTTAGTGGATTAAAGTTGTTTTTTTTCTTCAAGTTCAATGTAGTACAGTTCCCATGAGTACCTCTTTTTAGTCTTTATCCAGCATCTCCTTTCCCCTCCGTGGAATCTCTCTCCCGGAAGACTGTTAATGGGTTGGGCTTGGTAAACGCGATTGATCGGGCACGTTAATGGAAACAGGGTAATGCCAGGAAGCGAGCATAAGAGTGAACAGGATGTACCAAGGAGATTTAACGATTTACTGGCAGACATATTTTGTTGTTGTACGTTTTTTTAATAAAAAAAAAGAGGAAAAAATAGAAAGCGAACAGTAGCAAATTTACCAATCATAAAAATACAGAAATTGACATTCTGTTTGTTTAGTGATGTGTTTACATTATTTCTTCTTCTGTAGGCATGCGTTTAAAATTTTCATATTACATTTCAACATGTTTTTACCCGATTGCTTCTGTTGAAATATGTTTTGTAATAGTGAGAAGTAAGGGGCTCCATAGTCTAGTGGTTAGAGCTTTGGACTCATGTCTGCGTGGTCTCGGGCTCAATTCCCGGATGGAGTCCCACTTTTCGGCGTCCACCCAGCGTTGTGAGACAAACGTGAATAAAGACGTGACGGCCACTCGGTCTAGAAAGCCTATAATACGCCTGTTCGTGGCTAGGTGACGCGCAGCGCTGACCACACTGCCGTCACCGAGGTGGAAGCAATTTCACCAACCGCGAACAGATGGCGTTGGGGCAGGCTCAGGACATATCGGTCTGTAACGCCGGTGGTTATTATTATTTTTAATACTGAGAAGTAACCAGTGTTTGATTTGTCAAGAGGGGGGATACCGGGGATTTT
Organism: Lepisma saccharinum; assembly: GCA_022664845.1. NCBI lineage: Eukaryota > Metazoa > Arthropoda > Insecta > Zygentoma > Lepismatidae > Lepisma > Lepisma saccharinum. Next base: position 15,879 of record JAGDQP010028924.1, read on the forward strand.
CCCTTGTGCGTGAGAATTTCATACCCGGATGTTGATCTTGAAATAAAAATATTCGTATTTCTACCCCAAAAGATCGTACGCTGAAACTTATCAGCAACCATCAATTTTAAGATCCCCTCTTCGTAATTTATAACAAATCGAACACTGGTGAGAACTTAACGAATACATCCACAAGAATCCTTCCTCCCCCAGTCATCATCACAGAAGCTTGAAATTTCGTTGATATTTTAAAAGCTTAGAACGGTGCTTTCGTTCTAAATTTCCCGGAAGTCCGAACACCATTACTAAGTACCATTTTGGGTGACAAATTTAACTAAAAATACAGAGGTATGATTCACTGGCGATATGTTCACAATTTCATATTTTTTACATGGCGGTAAGCTTTCCCAGGATTTTTTGTCACACCAGGGAAATGCCAGGATGGTACCTTCAGCTTAGACCCTGGGCGACTTGTTCCCGCATCCTTTCCCCTATCTATCCCGGTCTGAGCCGTAGATGCCTAAAAGTCATAAATGAATTCAAATTCATGGCGGTGATTTCAGTTCAAATGGACCAGCAGTACTCTCTCGACCACTTCCAGTCATTGTAAAATTTTACGCACAGACACACAAACTTTCGAATAAGTTCTACAGAGTTTCGGACATCAGGATCCAAGATTTTCAGTGTAAACCCTCTTCTGCTTCCTGAGTGGGCTCAACAAATATGTTGCTATTATTGTATATGCAGCAAACAGGCAATTTTGCTGTCTTCCCCGAAGAAAATATAAACAATACAAGTACGAAAGTTTCTATGCCTGCAAAACGTTCTGTTCTTGATTCAGTGCTGAAGTTTTATCAATTTGGGGATTAAATATTTTAATGCTATTTGAAATCTGAGTTAACGTAAAATTCAATTGGAAGACTTTGTCTTGAGTGGAAGTTTACGCTGCTTTAGCTCCCAGCAATTGAGCCTGGAAAAGCCTTTTCCCAAAATAGGAATTCTTGAGGTGCCGCCAGAGCTTTGAAATTGTTATTATTTTTAGTGTTATTGTTACATGTTTTACATTGTAGAAATTTGTGTTACTTTATCTGCTCGAAACTACGCTTTGGGTTTACATTAAAAACCTGTATAAACTTTAACAATTAACTGCCGGCCGAGCGGTCTGCGGCGGTAGGCCATCGGCTCGAAAGTCCCGGGTTCGAGTCCCGGCATGGGTATGGATTTTAACAGCTGAAGGACGAATCGTGACGGGCCGAAGTTCAAAGTTATTTCACCAAAGTTTAACTCTCCAATTGTCGCCCTGTCACTTGTTGAAGTAGCGAATGGGCACGATTTCTCTGACAAATTAGGGGTGAAAGTTGCAGATAATTGTTAATATTTATAAGTTTTAAATGTAAACCCAAAGCGTAGTTACGCGTTGAGTAAGTAACACAAATTTCTACAATGTAGTACATGTAACAATAACACAGAGTTTTCGATAATAATAATTTCAATGCTCTTGCAGTACCCCAAGAATTTCTTTTTCCGTCAAATGGTTTTGCAGTTTTTTTTTTTTTTCAGGAGGACTCTTCGTTCCACTCTGATGAACATTCTTCTTTTGTTATGCACAGTGTTTTTTGCGGCGCGTGGAGATGGCCGCAAAAAGCCCGTTCTCTAAAACAGTGGAAGCAAATGGGTGCTTTTATGCACCTGCGTTGACGTTTTCTGCTGCCCCGTTCTGAAAAACATGCCGTTGTGTTCTTGAGAACGCGAGCAGAAAAATGTAGTTTTACTATGCATGTTTATGTAAATACTGAGCTTGCATAAATGCCAAATGCATATTTTTTTTTCAGCCCAAGTGTTTTTACAGGTGTTCTTGAGTCCAATTGCCTCAGAGAAGTTTCCGCCAAGTGGTTATCGCCTGCAAAATAGGCTCACTTACACTTCCTATCTTTCTTTTACCGACTGACGCTCGCTACACCAAGTACATACGAAAAAATTATAAAAGAAAACTTGCCGCAGCCTGTCTTCTTGCTGCGCGGCACAAAGTGCCATGCATAAAAGGAGTCATGGTGGTGGGAAACCTCGGGGCAACTGGACTTAAGAACACATGGAAATATTTTGGCTGAAAAATGCAAGCTCAGTTTTTACATAAACATACCTATTGAAACGACTTGTTTTCTGCTCGCGTTCTCTAGAACACGACGGCATGTTTTTCACAACGCAGTAGCAGAAAACGTCAACCCCGGTGCATAAAAGCACCCATTTACTTCCATGGTTTTACAGAACGGACTCTATATGCGCCTTCTTGCCGCGCTGCAGAAACGTCGTGCATAAAAGGGTCTAAACATTTGAATTGTCTAGGTTTGAATTTGTAGTGAGCAACATTGGAATTTTGTGAAGGAAATAAATGCATAAGGGGGCGGCATAGACTGATCGAGCTGCCATCTGGCGTAGCAGATAGTCGGTTTACAATCTTCTAAAAAAAATGTATTGAAAATTGAAATAAGCTTAGGAAAGATAAAGGGAAATTAACACCAATACTTTCCTACCTATTGGAAATGTAGCAACTTTTTCCTGTCCAACACGAACTTTTTTTTTTTTCTAAAATAACTGGGTTTGTCAGAATTGACTTGGTTAAATTCAACTTTCAGTGAAAAATAAAAAGTACCTTGCTCATCGTATTTGCACCGCGTAAGGGAATCGCTTCTTTATTTCGAAGCTCTCTCTTTTCATGAAATGTAGTGCACATTCGTAGCGTTGTAATTGCGGAAATGAATTGCACGCTAGAGAAGACAAGGCTTTTGGAAACGACACGAGTGCTTTGAAAATTGTGCTTCGAGTGTTAAGTCAAGTTTCCATTATGACTACTGCCAGGCGGAAGGATTTATCGTTTACTTAATCTATACATATTCGTATGAGTGCTCCACGCAAATTACAGCAGGAATTGATAGTACTAATGCAACAGTAGTTGTTTTCCTTGTGATGTGTGTTCAGAATACAGCAGAAAACAATAGATTTAACAGTATTCTGACGTCTGTTGTAGACATAGTTGTTTCTTTCTATTTGCGATTGGTTCTGTCGGTAGCTAGTGGATGGAAGAAACTGTATATTTATGTAGCTTAACTGTAGAAGATGAGCTACCCTATACACACGATTTATGATTTGAAGGTTCACCTGGAATTGGCAAGGTGAACCGATGGTGGTTTGTCATTGCTTCCTAAGCATGTTACAAGTCTTGAGGCGAGCATTTCTGAAGAAAAGAATGGAGAAGGTAGCCTTTGTGTAGGTACCATACTGGCATTCGTCTGGTGAAACAGAAATGCTTGAGGAACCCCTGTCTGAATATCAGGCAACAGGAGTCGAACACTTCCTCTTCGCTAGTGTCGATAAGAAGTCAGCGAAGTAAACCACTTGGCCACAGGTATTTTGGTATTGGTTGAGATCTTATTCTGCACATACACGGAAAGAAATAAAAGGTAGCAACCCAAAAAATGGGTTAATGTAACAGAGTGAGTTGATAAATATAGAAATAACTACACTTTATTTTCAAAAGCAAACTTCCAATGTGTCTGAAGCGTAAAGTTTATAATCAATGTGTCTTACCTGTAATGATGTACGGCTGCGAAACTTGGACATTGAATGCGCAAACGATTCAAAGATTGAGAGTCACACAAAGAGCAACGGAGAGGTGCATGCTAGGAATAACCAGGAGGGACAGGAAGAGAAATGAATGGATTCGCGCACAAACAAAGGTAGAGGATGTAATCAAGAGTGCGAAGAAGATGAAGTGGAGATGGGCCGGTCACATAGCTAGACAAACAGATGGAAGGTGGACGACAAATGTACTACAGTGGATTCCTAGAGAAAAGAAACGACCGACACGACGTCCAAATGTAAGATGGGTAGATGAAATCAAGCGTTTTTCAGGAGCTACATGGATGAGGATATCAGCAGACCGAGATATGTGGAAAGAAAAGGGGGAGGCCTTCATCCAGCAGTAGATAGAAAACGGTTGAATATGATGATGATGAAGTACAAGGTTACAGCAATCCAGCTAAAAAGATTAAATCCAGTGGGTTGATCTAACCCTTCACGTAGGTTATTTTGAAGTGTTATGATAAACAACTATATTCAGTTACTTGAACCCATCTCAACGAAGATTTGTAAAAAAAAAAATCGTGGTAAAATCGTCTGGAAGCAAGTTATTGTTATTATTTACACTACATGTAGCTTAATCATAGTTATCTCTGCAAAAAGGGAAAAAGAAAAAATGCGCGCCGGGCTGGGATCTCAGGTGTGGCAGCCCGAAGCGCTAACGACTGCGCCACGGAACACCTGAAACTCACGGCCGATAATGCGTGTATAACCAGTAAAAGAGAGCGTGTATTTCACAAGTTACGTTACTGTGATATTCATTATATGAATCTCAATATCGCGTATTACACTTTCTCATTAACAGAATATCAATAATAATTTATATAACACTACATTCCTAAGTTTAGGTTTACTAGGTTATACCTCCTAAGCTTCATCTTCAAGCTTTGGCGTTGTTACAAAACTTCAGTGTGGAAGCCCTTCATAGTTCAATGACCGCCTTCTCGTATACACAAGACTAACCCTTATCAAGGTCAAAAAATAACTAATTCTCAGAAGGTTAAATTTACCTTACATAAAACGGTTCACATAACCGAGCTGTGGGTCAATCATATTGTTTAAATTAACCGTGTTGTTTGTTTATTTTTTCTTGTACCAATCGTGTTGGTAACTGACTAGTGACTACCCACGAGTTGGTAGGTTTTACCCAGATTTCTGTTAAACGTTTTCAGTTGGTTACCATTTACCTACAGAATTAGGTACTTTCATGTCTCGAAAGGGTTGTGGTAAACAGCCAGCAGGTTACCTGCAATCCTTTTGGTCATTAACCTAGTAAAATCTTGACTTACAAAATTTTACTATTGTTAAAACTTTTTTTTTTCGTGAAGTTAGGGGTCATTCAAGTGGCAGTTTTGATTATTCTTAGTGCATAGTAATTAGTTTTATTACGAGGGTGGTTCAATAAGTCTTTAGAAAATCCAAGAGACGGCACTCGTAGAATCGAAAGAGGTTTGCTCTTAGTAAGCGTCATCTCTCACTAAATTGCTATTAAAGTTTCAGCTATATCCATCACGTGGTTTCATTTCCATAGCAACAAACTTTTGTTTATATAAAAAAAAAAAACTAGTTTCGTGCGGTGATTACACACTTCTATTTTTTAAAAAAGGCTTAACACCGAAAGAGATCAAAGCCGAGTTGGATGAAGTTCATGGCAAATCTCTTGCTCCTGTGTTTTCGACTGTTTACAATTGGGTAAATGAATTTAAACGTGGCCGTACATCCAGAAATGATGAACATTGTTCGGCACGTCCGGTGGAAGTGACTTCCTCCGAAATTATTGACAAAATCCATGATATGGTTTTGAGTGATGGACGAATCGAAGTGCGCGTAATAGTTAAGGCCACATGCATATCACAAGATAGTGTTTTTAATTTTGCAGGAAAAATTGGGTGTGAATTTTTTTTTGGCGAGATGGGTGCCGGCCGCGTTTGCTCTCAGTGGAGTGGAGAAACGGGCACGATGGCACGAATTGTGGAATTCGAATTATTACAACATCCACTGTATTCACCAGATTTAGTCCTCAGTTTTTTTTATTTTCAAACTTGAAAAAATGGCTCGACGGAAAAAGATTGACGTCGAACGAGGTCATCGCCCAAACATATGCCTATTTTTGGACAGCATGAAAAAGTTGGAGAAACATTGGGAAAAGTGTATCGAGCTAAAAGGAGATTATCTTTAAAAAAATCTACTTACTTTGTTTTTCTATCTTTTTCTGAGGACTTATTGAACGACCCTCGTATGTACATGCGAGAAACCGGGATCATTTACCAAAAATGGGTGTAATTCCATATTGGACAAGTTTCAGTGGATAATTTTCGGGAACCTTGGTATTTTGAGCCATTTTAGCAACTAATGTTTTCGGCCCGTCACGATTCTAGTAGTTGTTAAGTTTTTAAAATCCACAAACATCCGTGTCCCCAGTCGCGTTTCTAACCCAGAACCATGACGCCTCAGACCACACCGCTAGCGCGGTTCGGCGAGTTTTAATTGGCAAACATTTACTAAACACACATTTATACAAGTGGTTTGTATTTTACTTTCGCAGGTTCTGTCCTTGGGACTTACTTCATCCGGTGAAAGGCAATGGAAAACCACCATCGGTTCACGTTGCACAAGGACTACCTTGTCATAGACTGCCTCCGGGCAGAACACCAATCATCACACTCATTATTTGTTTGTGCGCCACATAAATCCAATTCATTTTGTTAGCAGAATCGCAGTTCTAAATTGTTTTTCTCTATAAATGTATATATTTTCGTGAAAGTGTAAACTTATATAACGCTTTAATACATAGAGCCTTTGAGGAACTTTCCTGCTTGAGTGATCAATAATTGCCGGAACTTCGGCTGTAAATAAAAATAACTTTTTCGAAAGTCACGTCATTATTATAAAGAAAGCCAATCAATTTGTTGATTTTTTCCCCCCACTGAAGATCGGGTGAACTAAACAGTGTGTGCGTTGCTTTCATACCCAAAAAACTCACAACATCGAGTTCTTGATTGCATAGAGGCAGACATGACTCCGTTCGTAATTCTAGTAAATCTCTTCACGCTATTACAGAAATATATACGGTATATTACTTTTCTTATGATAACTATTCCGTAGATTTGGAAGAAAACCGCGTTTTTTTTCTTGGGAATGAGAAATGATCCCCTTAAAGGGAATTTTCCCCTTCTTTCCCAAGAGAGATTTAAGTTTCGGGGAGCACAGAGTTTGGTACTATCTTTTCATTTTTCACTGTAATAAGACAGAAGATTTTTAGATTTGGGACTTATTCTAGAGAGAATGTCTCCTGTGATAGCCCATTTTAATAACGAAATTGGATTTACAGAGTATAGTAGAGACCCATAATAGAACTGATTGAATTATTTAGCTCCAACTCTTTAACTAAGAAGCTTTGCAATTGTTATTACACAGGTACTTCTTTTTGTTGTCCTATCTAAAAAGAACGCCTTTGGGTAGGATCAGGCAGATCCGTCAAAGTGTTTTAACAGGCTCCAAACTAGGGATGACCATTTCCGGAAATAACATTTTCCGTTTTCTGCTTTTCCGGAAATTTTCCGTTTCCATTTTTCCGGAAATTTTTCCGTTTCGAATTTTCCGGTTTCCGGAAAAATATTTTCCGTTTTTCCGGAACGTGTGACCAACCCTAGTTTCTATTGCCGTAGTTGAAGAGTATTACTTCTTTTGCTTGTTTTCGCGTAGCATTTTTCGTTATTTTTCTTAATGTAAGATGACCACTGACCCTATCTCAGGTGAACATTAATCGTTTAGAGCTGGGCTACATAAAGTATTTCGTTGTAGAAAACAATCAGTTTTAATAATATACTGTAAGTTGAATTGTATGTAAGGCCTTTAGGCATCTATGGCTCATCATGGGATACGGGAGGGCAAAGGATGTGAGAAGGTTTGGCCAGGGTCTATTTTTGGTGGTACCATCAGACATTTGCCTGGGGTGACTAAAAAAAACAGGAGAAAACCTCACTCAGGATGGGCGGCCGCTGGGATCGATCCCAGGACCTAAGCTAAGCCAACAACTGAGTTAGTGCCGCTCGGGAATGTAAGTGTAAGATTTCAAATGAACCACGTTAATGGATTTCACATTACAGTTAAGGTGATTGATAACTTAAGTTCTAAACCGTTATAAAATGTCTTTAAGTGGAACGTTTGGTCACCTTATCATCAGTCTCCTGAAAGTTGAATTTATTTTCTTGGTTTAAATATTTGTTCAATTCATTATTAATTGTTAGTAAAAGTAGGGTTACCAGACGTCCTGCTT
>JAGDQP010028925.1:0-10174 GCA_022664845.1 Lepisma saccharinum
TAATTTCTGCATCGAATTGTGACTGGTGACGAAAAGTGGATCTATTTCGAGAATGTTAAGCGTCAAAGATCATGGGCAACTCCAGGAGAACCGGCGACATCGACTGCAAGATCAAATCGATATGGACGGAAGACAATGCTTTGTGTTTGGTGGGATCAGAAGGGAGTGATCTATTATGAACTGCTGAAACCTGGCGAAACTGTTAATACCCAACGTTACAAACAACAAATGATCGATTTACATCAAGCATTGCGTGAAAAAAGACCAGAATATGACCAAAGACAACATAAAGTGATTGTGCTTCACGATAATGCACCCTCCCACACAGCAAAACCGGTCAATAAAACGATTGCGACGTTTGGCTGGGAAATCCTTCCGCATGCGGCTTACTCACCAGACTTGGCGCCTTCCGATTTTCACTTATTTGCATCCATGGGACACGCACTTGCTGACCAGCGCTTCACATCTTACGAAAATGGCTTGATGACTGGTTTGCAGCACAAGAGGCACAGATTTTTGGTCTGGCATCCACACATTGCCGGTACGATGGGAGAAATGTATCGCTATAGCGATGGCCAATACTTCGAATAAAATAGTCCTTAGCATTGTCATCCAATCACTGTGTCTTTTCTGTACATAAATTCCGGTTTGATATTTATGCATCTGGTAAACAGCAACGCTGTATGGGAACTGATTATATAAATGATTACCGTGAAGATACAGAAGCTTTTATATGTTGTGTTCTATAATTACTTAAAATTTATTAAAATTTCGGTCACAGTTTACTTGACCGAGTTAACGTGCATTTGATTAGTTACTATCGGTGTGTTGCGGTATGGCTGCATTATAAAATCACTTGTCTGTTGTACTAGCAAAGGGAGAATCCAATAACGATAGAGGCTAGGCTTCTTCTAGAATCTGTCTAAAGGCTGAAATCGAACGGCAATTAATATTGGAATTAATACAATTGAATTGTTTTTTAAAGTAATATTTACCTTGAAAATTAAGGGGGCTAGAGAAACTTTAGAGAGAATCAGCCTTTCTAGCCCCCTCAGGTACAGGTCTTTCACACATCAATCAGTGGATGTGAATCATACTTACATTTTGTAGCTCTTCTTCAGTGTTCATCATTTCTCCAGTGTCAGAAATCAGAGTTGAAATGATTCCAAAGGTAGACGTCGACCTGCAAATCAATTCAATTGAACGATCAGTACAATTAAAGAGGGCATAAATACATATCTAAGAATAGTAACTGAAAACCGTATATATGAACCCAGCCCCTGTAGTCCAGTAGTTACAGTCACTGTCTTCGGATAAACACTGACGAGGTGGATATGGACAGAGGTTAAATTAGGCCCCTTCTACACGAGCAGAAAAAAACGCGGCGATTTTACCGCGAGCAACCGCCCCTTCAAACAAAACCCTTGCTTTTAAGTGTTGGTATCTAGACGAGCATTTTTATACGGCACGGTTTAACACGTACATGTAAATACATGAGTTTTTGTTAGAATACGCAGTTTGCTTGCATTAAAACCGCCTCGTTTTCTCCCTACGTGTAGACGGGGTCTTAGGGCTGTTTTCTTTGGAAGCTTGCGTTGCTTGCGAGTAGCCAATTGAAACACGTGTTCTACGTGTAACATGTCCACATTGCAAGCAAGGCAAGCTTGCATGAAAATCAACCTTTAGTTCCACGAGGCGATGATAAAAGAAGTATGAATTTATTAGATCTGAAAAATATTCTGTTCGAGCCATGCTAGAATTGAAGCGGAAAACGTTTTAAATAAACAGGTTTTTGTAAACACAAACACGTGTCTGCCTATTTGCACGACTTCTCGTAAAGTTTTTGTGCATTTAATATCTAAACATACAAAACAATATGAATTATTTCAAAGATACAAGTGGAAGTCAGATGAACCTTCGTCATTCTGACAAATTTCGTGCAGTATGTACCTGTCTTTTAACGTCATGGACGATGCCTTTATTTCTATTACGAAACAAAGGATCAAATTCGTCAAACATTCTCAATTCTAAAACACAGACAGTGCATAAAGATTATGAATTAAATACCTGACATCAATTTCTTTTGAATGTAACTCAAATGAATACATAACATCATAAATCTATTTTATCAACATAATGAAGATCGGGTTTTATATCAAATCAGCATTAATTAATTAATTCTCAAATTAGGGGGAAATTCAAGTCCCAAAATTGAAAAACAAAGTTTTAATTATATCGACTGTAATATATTAAGACGTGCATTCCTTGAATTTTATTTGTCATATGAACTATCAACAGAGTTCAAGAAATATATTTTTCTAATTCAGTGGGTTTGTAACCTAGTTCTTAATCCACGGAGGCAACATCCATGGAGGTGACAAATTTGTCTATTTTGTCCACTAAAACTTCTTATGAAAGGCTTGACCATGTGGTGTTGGTTTCAACTAAAAAAACAACTTTATTCGTAATGTCTGTGAAGAAAACTCAAAATTGAAACAAGCCATGGAGGTAGTGATGTAAATAAAAAAGTTGTTATTTTTCTTCTAAAACTTACACATTTTTTTAAAAAAAACTAAGCCTTCTTTTTTTAAAAAATTCGTTTTTTTCAGGGCAACAATTTGTAATTCTGGTAACGTTTCTTTAAGTAAGAAATACTTTCATTTAGGTAATTAAGAAGAAATACAACATAAATTAAATCCTAGGGGTACTGGAAGATTAAAATATTTTTTGGTATAGGGTCTATGTGAAATATACCGGGTAGCCCAGTTCTCAGTGTTGCCAACTTTTTATTAAAAACAATTTATTTTTTTAAATGTCTTCCGTACCGCATCTGCCTGAAATGTAGCTCAAACATCATTCAACACAAAAGGAGAAAGTTTTGAGTGTCCTTTACCTCAAGCATCTCAGTTGTCAGTGATACTAACATATTTCAAAATTCAACTTAATATAGAAATACCTTTATTAATACAAATCTAAACGTGTTAATTGATTTACACTAAATTCTTACATACATGTTCATTAGATACTGGGACAGCTCATATACATGCACTCCAGGCGTAGTAGTTGCTAGTGTTGCCAATGAATTTTTAAAATTATATAGTTCATATTTCTTGGATGTATCCGGATTGATTTACACCAAATTTGATATACATGTCCACAGAGGCGGACTTTACCGGCCGGAATCCCGGGAATTACCTGTTTGGGCTGTCCGGCAGTCGTTTTGTCTTGGAAGCGTAGGGTCTTTTTTTCTTTTGAAACGTTTTTCAAACCCTGTTAACTCTACAGGATAATACGTAATATTAACTGTGAAACTAACTTCCGATAGACCTAAATCAGTATAATAGTTGTTTTATAGTGACAACTGAAATAGAATACTTACATTTTTGCTAAATCTTGTAGATGTTCAACAAGATATTTAGAAGCAACTGGGAATCCACTTGCTCGTTTACATACAGACGTGTACACAATAGAAATATCCTGGCTTTTGATTGGCGATTCGTTTTGTAAAATGAAGCCCAAGTATCTGAAAACGAAAGCAAACAGTACTTCTGCAAAAGTTGCTAGTAGTTGGAGTAGAATCCCGTTTCGATCGAATCTAGATCGTAAAGTAGAAATCTAAATAAATGTTAATAAAAAACTAAAAAAAAAAAAAAGTTTTCAGTTTCCAATATTTTATTTGTAATTGGATCTTGAATATAAGTATTGGATCATTTATTTTATGGTACGTTTCTAAACATCGCTATAACAAATATAAATTATTTATTTTAATAGGTTAAGTTCTAATTCAAACACACGGGCTTAAATTACCATTTAGGAGAAATGTGACTTAAAATATTGAGAGTTGGTTTACCGACATTTTTTTAAATGATTCTAAGAAGTTACGTTGTTGGTTTTAGGTTTCTGGATAGCGTAGCTAGCGAAACGAGAACTTTGAATTCTTTTCTGTGTCCGAAAAATAAATATGAGGAACCACAGAATGTAGAAATATGACTGAGGTGTCGTTGGCAAGATCTTTTCCAAACTATCTTAGAGCTGCTGGAGTCTTGATTAGTGCAATGGATAACTAAAAACACCTCACACAATGACTGTGGCAACAACAATTGGATGTTATTACCATTATTGTTATACAGGCCAAACATCAAAGACGGAGTTTCCATCAGATTTCTTAGATTTGTCAGAATATTCCTCTGTTTTCCATGGACTTGTAAGATCTTTCTCCTGAATGCGTGTTTAAGATATTGAAATATCTCTTAACTTGTCCAGTTATTGTCCAGTTGAGTGAAGCCATTTAAAACTACACTAGGTAAACTACTAAATGACAAAAAAGGACTTATCAGGTACTCTGTCACCATTTGTTAAGGGCGTATAACCTTCTGAACCGAAATACAAGCCGGCAGACAGCATAAAAGGCCCCTATTACATAAAAGGTAGATATGACATCGCTACAGCGTCCAATCCATATCTGGCTAAGCTTTACAAGCCACTGAACATATAAACGTTGTCGAATTTATGTGTCATCTTGCAACAATAATTTTCTATCATTGTTAATAACTTTTTTGTTGTTGAATTGGATGTGTTTATTTATTTGCGTATCCTAAGTAAATAGTAAGAAAATGTTTTCTTTCCTTTAAGTTTAAGAAGGGAAGCGGATACCGAATCTCACCTTAAACTTTTTCGTAGGAATTTGCGAAATACGGTAGAGAAGAAATACTGATTGACACTTCAAACGTTTGCGCTCAGGAGCTAATGCCACGAATTACAAGGCTGTAGGAGCTAACATTACGAGGAGCCAAAGCCACACAGCCATTGAAACTGAAGTAATGAATTTGAAGCGAAATATCCAAGATGGGGGCAGCATGTAGAGTTTAAGAGAAATCCCACACCAGGACAATAGGAAAATCCAAGATGAGAAGAAATGGAGTATGATAAGATTACTCTCAAGGATCTGCCACTATTGGGGACCCTTTGACTTTTAGGAGAAAATGAGATTCTGAATCACGCCTTGAGTTCACACTGATTGATGATTCAGTTAATTGAGCATAAGAGCTACGGATTATTGGGTTGTGTAATACGGGTGGACAACATGTGGTAAAAGTGGTCATATGTTGGGGTGATATCTGAGCTATGTGGGTAATGAAGGAGTCTAGTATATTACTTGTTTAGCTTTGAGACAGGCACCCTTGACACATGCGGACGGTCAGTATCGTGCAGCAGGATGGTCCTCTTTCTAGTCACTAATGATGGTTGCTGTTTGGCAAGTCTCTGCTGCATGGTGTCAATTTCACGACAGTATAAGACCCTGCTGTGATGGTGGAGCCAGATGGCTGGAACATGTACTGTATCACACCTCGTTTGGCCACAGACTATCACCATGGTCGTTTTGGGATATGTTGGAGATTTTGGCATCTTTACAGAAAGTACTTCGACATCAACCCATTGTCCTGATCACATGGAATTATCATAAATGATCCATTTTTCGTCGTACGTAACTATGCGATCGAGAAACGCTGTTGTGGTACTGCGGGCCAAGAAGGAGCATATCTCCAGGTGACGTTTGTACGTCTCACGAAGTTCATGTGACATACACTGGTGGAGCTTCACACTTTCCTAGACCTTCAGATGAGTGCTAACTGTCTTAGAGACTACACCCAACCTGGCACCGTATGACGTGTGATATGGAAAGCACGTATGCAGGAACGCGAATATGTACTTTATTTTATATAAATACATGCTTCAGGAATTGTTGTGGCGGTGCGGCAATAAAGAATTTTATGTTATAGTATAAATGGAATCTTTAAATGCTTTGCGTGTTGACATTATTGATTTGATAAAATGGGAATAAGATTTTAATATTGGAAAGTTTTAATTCTATTGTTCAGAATTTATAAATAGAATTAAATTAAATATGACGTTTTGTAATAAATATATATGAATGATCTTCGATGTAAGACGTATATATGTGATGTCAGCTATGTAAGCAGATAAGAGTACGTTAGGAGAATCGATAACTTACTGGTTGAATGATTGTTTAAACTTGAAGAAAGTGGTGGATATTTTGAGAGTTACGATTTATATAGAGAGGATAGTTAAGTATTGTTTAGTGACAAATGAAGCAGTTAGCTAGATGATTTATATTGTATATAAATTATTACTAAATAATTAAATATGTATGAGTTTGAACTAACAAACACTCTATGTCGAAATACAATGGAAGAAACTAATTTGCTATCTCAAAGTCACTGACAACTGTAAAGGCATTGTATGTAAAGAGTCTAAGTAGAGATTTGTAAGTAGTTCTGGAAATCATATTAGTTTCCATAATATCATTTCTAAACCATCGATAGTTTTGTATGAGCAAACAAATTGCTAGCTAGAGTAAATCTTTTACCCTAGGTCTGGCATTACAATTAAGCTTAGCCTCACCCATGTGCATAAGTCTGGGTTCGCTACAAGTAGGCAACTTAATCATTTCTATCGCGATTAGTCTGATGTTAGTTGGAAGGAACTACAAGCTGAGAGATATATTGGAGTCTATGCTAGAAAGTTACTGAGTCAGAGTCGGAGCATATCAGCATACGTATTACACGTGGAGTTTCTTCGACAATAGTCTTCAAGTACTTGCGCACAAGTAACAGTGATCTTCAAAGTTAAAAATCACCTAAGCGTAACTTCGTGAACCATCACTACACTGTGCGCTCATTCAGGTATTCTCATTGAATGCTGTTCTAATGTTACATGCTGCACGTGACGTATAGTGACCCAATTTGCACTCATAATGTTAAAAGATCTGCAAATCGCATTTCTGTATCGCCTCACTTCGATACCCTAGTTTCTAGAGACTGCAGTAACATCTGCAGGTTGGCCTGAACCTAAAATACCTAATGTCCATAAGTGAATTCAATTCAATTAAACATCTGCAGGAGCACAAATTGTTTTGTCCGTATCAGAAGACACTCGGTGAGTTCGGTCCCCTTCCTTGGAGCGTCATGCATTCTTCAGACCATTGGCCAAACACATCACAAGTACGATTTACTACGATATTTTATATTACACAAATCAATACAATGTCTGAGCCATAAATGCCTGAAGGTCATAGATAAATTCCAACAACCAAATACAAAGCTCCTGGAACTCAACCCACGTAACTACTCATGCTAAATACATGAAGTTAAAGTGAAAGTACGAGGGTCGTTCTAAAAGTAAAAAGCGTGTGTTTCTCTAGACATTATTATTTAAAATAATGAAACAAAACTTATTTTACAACACATTTGATACCTTAGCTATTTTCCTACGTAGTCGCCGTTCAAATTTAAACATTTGTCGTAGCGTTTCACCAGATTTTCTATGCCTTCTGCATACTCAGTTGCCGCCAAGCTGTTGAACCAGCCACTAACGCCCTCTTTCAGTTCGTTGTCACTTCCATAGTGGTTTCCGCCAAAAAATCCTTCAATTGTTCTTAAAATTTCAGGAAAGAATAAACTCAGTCCATCTATAGTGAAACGTCTAACCTGTTGACTGTTTCCTCAATCCTTGATTTGAATTCGTCAGTCACTACTGAAGGTCTGCCCGAGAGTTCTTCATCATGCATATTCGTCCGTCCGCCATTAACCATGATGCACCATTTTCGAACTGAAGCTTCATTCATTACATTACCATGAACATCGGTTATCTGTAAATTTTGATAGGGCGGAATTTTCTCGCATTCAAAAAGCGTATTACACTACGAACCTCACACTTAGCGAGATCATTGATTATGTTACACGTTTTAAAGTCACACAAATAAACAGTAAATGACCGTAGCGGCTCGCTGTTAGCGTCAGACTGCCGCGAAGGAATGGAAAAGTCAATGACACGTCGGCGGCGGTGGAGGGAGAACTGCGCGCTCGTCAGATCAAAACGTTTTTTACTTTTAGAATGACCCCTCGTAGAAAAAAATAGAAGATGAAGTTTCAGGAAACAGAAAATCATACGCTAAGGCAATAAGAAAATCCCAAGACGGGGGAAATGGGATACGATTATTTTACTCTCAAGGATCTGACGCTATAAGGGAAACACTAGTACTGGTAAAGAATTATAAAAAATAAGGAATAACTTTTTTACCTTTGCAACAAATTCACATCCTTCGTGCAGCCGAGAGCAGTCATTATAAAATCTCTTTCGTTGCGCCCTTCACCTTCCAAATATCTTTGCCAAAGGAAATCCCATTCTTTCTGGCCTCCGTGTCGAATGGCTGTACAGTAGATAGTCACCTTTAAATCAGGAACTATTCTAAAACAAATAATATAAAAAATCATATATTTATAGTAAAAAAATCTGTTGGTAAATTGAAGTTGTGCGATTACACTGTGCAACACAGATTTTCTTTCCTGAGAGCTGGTGGCTGTTCCTAAAAGTTTTTCGTCTGCTGCATTCGGAAATATAATTTTTTTTTCTGTACCAGCCTTCAATTTTGAAAAAAAAAAGGGCACTGATTAGAAAAAAAGGGGCAATTTCGGACATATTGGGGCACTTCCCTACGTGGAGTTAGAACCACTGGAGTGTAGAGATGGAATTCTGTGGTGTCAGAGGAGATGCTACAACTCGCCAATGTGTTATTCCATGCCGGAAATGAAGCAGAAGCGACTTTTTTTAAAAATGAATCATAAAAGATACACTTTTTGTACACTTCGCACTCAATATTAGCGTAAGAATATCCAGTTCCTATCTCGGGGCCTTTCAGTTGAAATAGGCAGCTAATTTTTTGTGTATGGCCTTTCAGTATGACTGATTCTCCTAGCGAATTGTCAAGGTGGGTTTCTTTATGATCTTATTGACGGTTTTCTTGTAAGGTTGGTAGAGACAAAACGTGGGCCCCACAGTTGTGCTGTAAGTCATGTGCTGAGAATCTTAGAGATCGGTTGAGGGGCACACGTACTTCAATGCCATTCGCTCTACACACGATTTGGCGTTCACCACATACCCATACAAGTCACTGCTATATTTATGTAACATTATCAGTACATTTCTGCCACGTGTATGTCACATTATTGGTTTGCCTATGTCTCAAAATCTAACCTTGATAGAAAGAAACGGATTTCACTGCAGTGATCAGTCATACTGATAATATGATACTTGCATCAAATTTCTCAGGAAAGAACTAAAAGTTGAAAATTTGTTTGCACACTGTTATTTAATACTTCTTTTATAAAAATGTTCCAGAATAACTTCAAGAAAGAAACTGTCGGGAATCATGTTTAGGATGGAGGCAGATAGGAAGAAAGTGAGTTGACCTTCTGACGGAAGGTGAACAGTTTATTTGTTTAAATTTTAAACATTCAAAGAAGTAAGTTATTTCAGGATCGGAATTTTCAGTAGGTTTTATCAGGGCGCTCTCTAATAAGCAAGTGCGTGAAACAGATACAGAAGAAAGAAGTAGAAAGGAAGGAATGAGAGAAAGCCGTAAGAAGAGAAGCAATAAGAAATGAAAGACATGAAGAAACACAGAAAGAAATAAGAAAAACAGAGAAAGAAACATACCATGAAAAACAAAAATGTGAAGGAGGAAAGAAGAAGTGAAAAAAAACTAGGAAAAGTGAATGAAACAAAACAATGGAAAATAATGACAAATGAAACAAGAGAAAATGGGAGAAATGACTGGAGGAACAAGGAAGAAGGAAGAGAGAAAGGAACAAATGAAGAAAATAGGAAGAAGTGGAAAGAAATAACTTAATGCAAGAAAGACGATAAAAGGATAGAAAGTCAAATGACAGACGAAATAGCAACGTAATTAGAGTAAAAAGTAAAAAGAAGGAAGTAAAGATAGAAAGAAAGAAGAAAGGGAAGCAGAGAGAAAGAGAGAGAGAGAGAGAGAAGGAAATAAGGCAAGATACAAAAAGGAAAAAGACAAGGAAAAAAGACAATGACATGAAGAAAGAAAGAAAGGGAAAAGGAATAAGAAAAAATAAAGGATATGAAAGCAAGACACTAAAACTACACTAAAAGAGTGCAAAAGGAAAAGAGTTCAAGTAGTTATAAATGTAGCAAGCAGTTCGATGTTCAGTTGTCATCTGTTATTTTGTCTCGAAAGCTACTGCAGATGTCACCCGCATCATTCTAGTCCTTATCGGTCTGCTCTGAAACAGATTAAGCCCCAGTTTTACAATCGACGGTTAATCTTCTGGTCAGGGCTAAGTTG
>JAGDQP010028925.1:10274-23772 GCA_022664845.1 Lepisma saccharinum
TCGATGGCGAATTTTTTGATCAGGGCTAAGTTGAGGCCAAGTCATATTTTGGCCAATCGGCGTACGCAAAATATGACTTGGCCTCACCTTAGCCTGACCAGAAGATTAGCCGTCGATTGTAAAACTGGGGGTAAGATGATTCTGAAATATCAGAAATTTGGTGATGTTAAGCTACGTTATGTTACGTAAAATCAGTTATGCGCCTAACTTATCATGTTATCATTTATTACATGTTTAGGTTCCCAGAGAGTTAGTACTACCACCAGTTTAGATACAGGGATTTTGGCAGCGAATGATGACAGGGCAATAAAAGGGTTAGGTAAAATTTCCATTACATTAAAATTTAAACCAAATTATCCTACTTCAGACTTTTCTTCAGGATAAGCTGCTTTTTCTAAGTCGGAAAGTACCATTCTGGATAGGTCAAAGATTAGATTTTTATACACGATTGATGTAGTATCTTTACAAGTATGAATGTCTTGCCATAATGAGACCGGGTCAAAGATGCTTAAATGTCTTTACCAAATCCAAAATTCAAGTTCTTGTCATTATGTAATCAATGTGTTAAACTGTGAATAGATAGTGCAAATAAAGCAAAAAAATAGATCAAATTATGTTATTCTGAGACATTAAATGTTGATACAATGGTGCATTATGTAGAATATGGTTGTGTATAATGAAAATGTCATTCCTTTCTGGTTACATCATTATGTATTTCAATTTTCTCCGATGGTTTCTCTTTGTTACGCAATTGTTTATATTTTTGCCAGTGGGTTTCACCACTCTTCGTTAGATTTTAACGAATTGTTAAAGGAACTTTAAGAGCTTAAAAATACATTACGTTTTTTAACTAATGATAGGTTTAAGATCTTAACGATGGTTAGTGAAACGCATTTCCTAATTGGCACGATAATAAAGAAAAAATAAGGTAATGGCACCCGTTCTCGTCACTGCTCCAGTGGTCGTCATGTTTTTACTAAACATGTAAAAATAAGAAAATCTTTCATCATGAGGTGACAGAAACAGTCCAAGTTAGCAGTCATAATCTGGTACGTAACCGGCTCCATTCATATGCTTATTGCGTCACTTCGTTTAGTAGAAATGTTTTGTATTTAGGTGGCAAGTTCGTGTTTCCTGCTATTTCCATGGTTTTGTTACTAAAAACTGTTACTAAGCAAGTGGACATGAAAAAATAAGCATTCAAGTTTTAGGTATAAGTACCTGATTTTTACATATGCATAAACGCCTCTTTAATGATCAATTTTATTATCAGATTATAAGTTTGCGTGCCTTGACTGCCACTTTCTCTCCATTGGGGAACACGATTATTGGTGCAAGCAAATATACTTTGCACCAATGGTCGTCACGGGTGACGATTACAGGTGAAAAATTGCTACATAAAATTTTTACTCCAGAAAGAGATCAATTTAATTTAATGTGATGTTAAATTTATAACTAAAATCATGGTGATAGCCTCACTCTTTCGAGAAACCGTCAGTAAAATTCAAAATTTAAATTCCTATATGTTCCATCGGAAGTCAACTCGCTCTTTAGAAGAATTTCTGAGGGCATTCTAGCAAGCCCTCTTTGCCTCTTTCCTTTCAAGCACACTTTATTTTGCCTGGTTCAGGATCCAGTAAAGGTGAGAAAGAGGAAACAATACATATTTTCCGAATGAATATTAGTAGTAGATTGGGTGACGACTACTGGTGCATTGGTGTGACGACTATAGGGGAACAGCAGAATTTAGGGTGACCACTACTGGAGCAAAATTAGGGTTGTAAAGAAACGTAATTCTATCTCTATAATGTAAAGTACCGGATAGATTTATGGCATTACATTATCGCACGAGACCTGAAGTTGCAAATGAAGTGAAAAAAGTAGGGTTGTTTCTTACACATAGATCTACAGAAAGCACTTTCTGCAAAATCCACCTTAATATGCCTAGAACTGTTGCCTTTTCCTTATTTATAATATAATTTCACAACTTCCCTCAAGGGGAGGCAGTGGTAAGGTTCGTTAAGCTGCATTAATGTTGCAGTTTTCAATGTACTCAATAAACATTTCTTAACTATGCTTGCTTATATTTTTCTTTTATGTTTTAGTACGTGTCGTGTACTGCATTATCTACAGTATATATACAGATAGTTTCCCAGCTCTTAACGGTGTAGATCACCACCGCCATCTTGATATACACTTTCCATTATTTTATATGGGAATTGTTTTACTCGTTTAATGGCTCCCAGAAGTGGAATATTTAAGTTCTGCCTTCACGTAATTTGTCTTGATGGCAATTTTGACTTTTATTGTTTTGCAAATATGAAGTTTCTTCAAATATATGAGCGTGCTATGTTATTAGTTGTTAACTATACAAACCGCAATATGTGAATGGGAAATTATATTGTCTACATAAATATTAATGCATTTTTATAAAACAGCATGAGTTAGAATAACTATTACGAAAAACCAAGCGAAAACAGAAGTTAAAAATGACGCTCGTGGGAGACATAAAAACGAGGAAAACAATTCCCATGTATATCAATGGAAAGGCGGGGCTGATCAACTCCGTTAAGCCTTAAAACATAGTTGCCATATTTACTCACCGACTAGAGTTGTTTGGATCTTTCGCCTGCATCCACTCATTGAAGATGGTTCGACTATTGTTAATACAATCTGCCACTTCAAAATCGCAGCTTGTGACGAGAATCATCTTTCGAAATAAGCGATCCTGCAAATTGTCTTCGGAACCAGTTTTGAAACCTATTTCTTGATAGACTGGAGCTATGACGCTTCTCAGGAAGTTCTTAAGTAAATAAACGTGCGGTAAAATAAAGGAACGGTAATGAGAATATATTTTTAAATTAACAGCAGATGATTTTGTTTAGAACTGGTATGACTGATGCTTTTAAATGCTTTTTTTTTCAACATGTATTTAACATATTGGAATTACTCAAGCAATGGAAGTATTTAAAATAGCCACAATAGCTAAAATATTCAAAATTTAATTATTTAAAATTATTAATGTAATTGGTGTTGGAAAAATGGAACTAAATTCAGTCGCCATTGTTTTACTAAGGATGAGCAGATCTGCATGTTAGTTATACTTGAAATTCATGACGTCAAACGTAATACTATTCACCTCAAAGCAAATAACCATACTCTTATGATCGGCACAGGAACTTTTGTTCTCGATCAGAAACAAAAATTCTCCGAAAGCCATGGTCAGGCAAGCACCTTGCGTATACATTCTCAACCTTATGGCAAAGGCAAAAATGAATATATAAAAACGACCAGCCAATATTCCATCTCCTCTTTGATTCTACGATTCTGAGCGCCAACTATAGTCTAGACTACTCACATCGAAATTATTCTGCCAACTTTGAGCTGTGCAAGCTGGACTTAGATTACAAGAGGCCGATGAACCAGAATACCTAACGTCTCAGCAATCGTCTGTGATTTCCAGGTATTAATACGGGCATTCTAAGTTGCTTTATTGGTGTGCCTGACAAAGGCTACGTTGATTCAATATTACACTGAACAACATTTGCTCCCAACTGAATAGCTTTTACGTGTTTGCTAAATCTATCGATCATTATAAAACTTTGTTACACTAAAATGTAATCGATTTTATTGTTACTCATAGCATCAAATATCCCTTTCGCAGCCAAGTTCGGCCCAATAAACAGGGATTCCTTCGCGATATTCACCTATTGTCTACTGACGCTCACAATATTGAGTGATTTTTTTTGGCTTTAACAACACATCGCTTTCGATTAAATCTTTTGACAAAACCAGGGTCTGGCGTAAAATGTACCGACCCCTAAAGAATCTAATACTTGTTTCTTTTTATTTCATTCATTGGCTATTAATTTTCGTAATACAAACTTTCAATGTTAAAAGGAGCTAAGTCAAAAATACTGTTATTCAGTACAGAAGAAAACAAACTATTACTACAGTTTTCTGTCAAACAAAATGAATTTTGGGGCTCATATGCTTTTGTTTATTAAATAAGCCTAAAAATATGAGCCTCAAAATTTATCTTGTTTGATAGAAAACTGTAAAAATTCTAATAGTAATTATTTGTACTCAAGAATATGTTGTTTGACTTACTTCCTTTTAACATTGGAGTATTCAATTGATTATGTATTTAGTTAGTATCTAAACATTATTTGTTTGCCACTTAATTACTATATTTTTATAATATGCAGTATGTTAAACCAAATTTGAAATTCAAACACCTTCTTCACATTAATCTTAATATCATACAATTTAAAATTGATACATCTTGTTCACTATTATATTTTAAAATCAAACAGCTAAAGATTTAGTAACATCTATTGACGTCTTGTTCTTGCGATGTAAATACACTTTTCAAATTGTTACTCGCCAGTTTCCTTCGATAGCTCAGTTGATAGAGTATCGGCTCAACACTTGGAAATTCAATTCCCTTTTAACTTTTTCATAATTTTCATTTACATAATATGTCGAAATGTTGATTATTTATTATCCCCATGGCCTTTTGTAATCTTTTTCGACATGTTTCACATTTTTGTGCTTCCCATATTAATTGTTTTCTATTTAAAAAACTATCTTGAGAAACATGCAATATCGAGCAAGTCTGACCGAGCGAAGGGACTTTAGGTGAAGTTAGATTAGATTTTTTTCATTATTACACACAAAGATCATCCCCGACCACTTCTGTTTCACTCATTTTCGGCCAGTGGCCATGTTGTTTTCAATGTACTTCCTAGATATGTGTCTTGGCTAAGCACGCCATTATGCCTTGTTTACATTACTAACATATTACCATGGTTAATGTTAACCAAGAACATTTTAAAAATGTAAACGGTAGTTACCGTTAACGCGGGTTTCAACTTTAACCAGCGTCAACTTACGACGGTTATCTTCTTACGTTAGTTATCTAAACGCAAGATGGCCGTTAAGCGCAGCTCACTTGGTGAGTTTATTTCTTTCTTTATCGAAAAATGTAGCATCGTAGTGGTGCGTATCACTTTTAAAATATAGAAGAATGATGGCAGAACTAATCTACAAAATTTTACGCTACAATCAATTCATTTCTGTTCATTCTTATATAATTTAAACCGTTACCATTTAACCTTAGAGTATGTAAAAAGGAGATTCCTTACTCTCGGCGTGTAACCGGTTTCTTTATTGACAATGGCAGGAACCAAGTTAAGTTCCGTAGTCTAAACGGAGTTATTTCAGCCATGATTTTTACCATCGTAACAATGTTAGGAACACAAGGCATTAGAATTGCTATAAGCTGGAACAAAAAAACAATCGAGCTTCGTCTAACATTTACAGTACATTAAGTGAACTTGAAAACGTCATCATTAGGCTAAACTCACACTCACTGAGGGCGTGAGAGAAAGGTTCATGTTACAACATGTCTGTCAGTGACAGTAATAACTATGCAAAGACGTGAGTTCCGTCATGTCTTGCTTCCATTGTTTATAAACCTTAATCACTGACCTGGGTAAAGGTGACCTGTGTTCATAAAAACTAAAGAAGTGATGTGCACATAACAAACGAAGTGGAATTTCGTTCCGACTATCGGTGATAGAATAATGTATCATAGGAGTAGAAGAATCAATAGATAATGTGAAGTTCTGGGAGCAGCTAGACGAAAATGGATACAACGAAGCAAACGAGAAAGAAAGGATCGACATAACAGACAGATAGAGTAAATAAGAATGCCAAATCAGGTTGAATTGTGTTAGGTATGTATGTTTGTTGTATTGACATGCCAAGTTGAAATGGATTACATAAATGTTTCGTTATAGTTGTTGACTAATTCTTCGGGCATTAGTTGAATGTATTAAAAGTTCCTGCTAAACGGTGGTGATAAAAACTGTTCTGTGTTAACCAGTGCTTAGTCGTGCTATATCAAAGGAAACTTAACCAAGCTGGGCTGACCCGTGCTACGCCTGTAAATGAGCAGAACACACGTGCATACCGTTGGAACAAGATTAACTCTTAAGGGTACCCCCCATCTTAACAGATTTCTTACCGTGAGATCCTCGTAGGCGCCTGTTCTGAGAAACATGTTTTCGATGTATCCAATACCCAAAAGCGCTGAAGACCAAGGCAAGTGGTCTCTCTCGTAGATCAGGTACTGCAGAAGCTGAAGCACCAGGTCGTATTGTAGCATTCCCACCCTTGCTAGTGACAAGGCATCCTCCACAAGCAGGGCTCGATTCAGTATACTTACAACGCTGAACATATTCGAGTTGAAGAGTTTCACAATTAGATTCCAATTCCGTGTGTCGTAGTTCACCTTGTAGAGACCTATCAATAATTAGCAGAACGAAAACAAATAAGTGTATAGCATAAATAGTAGCTACCACTAATTGTATAGAAAGGTAAGCATTCGCATGTTACGAGGTGACAAAGGGTGTTACGTTAGTTTAATAGGTAGAGTATACTAGATAGTACAAGTTCATTAGGGACGACAGTATTCTTAAGCTACCCCATGCAAACATCTTGTACTGCAGCGTACCCAGTAAACTTCATCATAGCCTACAGATGTTACCATTAACTCATTATAAATTTCTCTCTTTCAGAAAATTTCTTCAGATTTGGAAAGCAGTACAAGTCATTCACCTATCTACGAAATCTACTTTTTCTGATTTAATTATTTTACGCTCATAAAGTCTTTTACCTCAAAACGAATTAATTTAAAATCTGGCGTGCCACAAGGGTCTATTCTGGCACAATTGCTATTGGCTTTATATATAACTGACTTACGAATTGCTATTCGGTTCCATACACTTCAGCTTTATGCAGATGACACACAGTTGTATCTGCCCACTAGTTTTGAAACTTCTCAATGAAATGTATACTTAATGAATAGTGATCTTGCTGTGATTAATCTTTGATGTACTTCAAATGGTCTAAAAATAAAGCATGCAAAATCTGTATATACGATAACTGGATCACGGTTTTCACTAAAATCAATTAGCGACAATAAATTTAAATTAAATGATTCTCATCACGCGACTTCTTCTGAAAGCTTAGGATAAATATATCATTAATCCCTCAACTGGAAGGAACATGTTACATCACAATGCAGAAGGGCACACAGAATTTTACGGACTGTGAATAGATTTCGCGAAGAGTTCACAATCTGATGTAAGATACGTATATCTCGTTCAATATTTAATTTGGTGTCTTTCCAATCACTGCAGTCCTGAATTACAGAAGAAATTGGCAACTATAATTCAATTGCCACAAAATTCCACTATTAGATGTGTATTCTGCATTAGAAAACACATTCTTCCTACATTAGAGACAACATTCTTCCTGTACTAAATAATAATGAAATTTTCACAACACTTCGCAGAAGACTTGCAGTGAATTAGTCTATTTTTATTGGGGGAGGATGACATGATTGATGATCCATACAGAACAAACATGCCTATAGTTCATTCGAGGTAACTTTGCACGAAAATTAGTGCAAGATTAATGGTGTAACTTCGACGTGAGCATGCTTTCCGGATGTTTCATATCGAATTATGGTCTCCTGTACTCTAGTGTTGTAAGAGAACTAAATTCCAACTCACTATGGTTCATAGAACTCGAGAAATAATTTGCCTTGTACTAAATTATGGCACAAAATTAGAGCGAATGAACTATAGGTACAACAGTTTTGCCTTCTCACCCATTTGTTTCTCGATATACAGTACTTTTTGGATCTTCATGGCTATCATCTTTTGATTGTTCTTGTTATAGTTACTTCTAAGTTACATATTTGTGTTCCTGTATTCTCAGATCACAAACTCAATTTACATCGAATACACAAGGATTGTTTCCATCTATTGACCTCTATCTGAAATTTATACTGGACATATCGATGCCTTAAAAAATTTAAAGAATATTAAACGTCCCTATCCGGAAGGAACATTGAATGTCGATCGTTCACTTCCAGCTAACTTAGTTTTTTAATCCTCTCACTTGTTTTGCGCTGTCTGGACCGTTTTTTAATTTCTTAATTTTAGCAAAATACGGCAAACAGATCGGTGGTTTCCACCATCTTTGTCTGTGAAAAGCACATCGTTTATCTGCAGAGATAGTTTTATAGGGATTTATGGTTTTGATAGTATCATGTGATTAGCTTTTTTTCTGGCAATATTGTTATTTAGTCTAGATACGTTATTTCTTCGTCTTTGGGCTGTCTATGAAACGTAAATTAGCATAGCTTTTGTTTTATAGTTCGTATCTAATCACCAACACTTTAGTTACTTATGTCAGTTTTTTTATTGAGTATGTCGATGCATAGTACGTGCATCTTCGGGCAGGTTCATCTAACATATCGGAAGGAAGGTAAATAAAATCTTGGACATCAATCTATCTATAGTTTAAGAAGTTATTTTAATTCTAGTAGATAAAAGTATTCAATGGAACAAAGCTGAGAAGTAACCTATGTTCTTAATTTAGTGTGACACACCTTGAGATATGAGACCACTTGCGGATAATAAAAGTTGTTTATGGAACTTTGTACTTCTGATTTCTATTTTCTTCTAATCTTAAAGTTAAGAAAACCAGTTTAGCTTAACGCTTTTGAATTTTGATATCATGTATATATTGTACGACGACTGCATATCTGATCTATATAACTTGTGCTACAGAAAGCGTGTCTAATACACCACAATCAGGGAATAATAATAATACATTTATATAAATATTACAGAATTTCCACAGGATAATAATAAGTGAATGCTAGAAGTTCCGTATACCTCGATATTAGCGTCAGTTGCGGCCAGTCCTGGTGCCTTCAGAGTTTAGTTTCTAACCAAGGATGTTCTAATAGAGAATATGCGATTTTGCTAAAAACGTGAAGCCAAATGTCACAGCATAATCTCGTCCTGTTAGCCCACTTACTCCAATCAATAACATTGTTTTCGCCCAACAAAGATGGCAACAATCTCTTTTGTTGTTCGCTAACCAATCAGGTACGTCGCCTTGGTTGATACTCAGTGTTGTTTTTGGCTTCATTCTTTTCCTGCGCGTAAGATAGCTACAAGCAAGTCCCCTATCAGAACATCCTTGTTTCTGACGAAACAACCGTCATTCTTTTTCCACGTAGCTGAACGAAGAAGAAATCGTTTAGCTCATAGAGTTAGGAATATAAATAGAGGGAACCTTAGGCTGTTTTGTAGGAGAGGGGAATGAAGCCAAGAGACGGAAGGGACGAGGAATTGCGGCCATATTAACTGGCACCATATTTAGAGACCCTCTTTTCCGAGTGTTGCCTCCCTAAGGTGCACTCATCCTCCTATCGAAAAAGGCAATCCTCACAGTACTCGGTATAGAGGGTCTCTGATGGGGCCACACAAGATGGCTGCCGATGAACCGTAATATGGCTTCATGTGACGTCATGTATGTTCTCTCTATTTTCTTCCTAACTATGGCTTAGCTCGTGAAGTCCCATGGATCTAAAGACGGAAGACGGATCTACTTCTAGCGACCCGAAATTGAAGCCAGCACAAGTTGTGAGTACCTGGCAGGTGTAATTGATTAAAAAACAACTGAACATCACGTTCCGTACAATACCATATTTAAAATATTCCAATCTTCCTCCATTCTTTGCTTCCACATGCCCAAGCATAGTCCAATCAATAAGACGCAAGTTAATCCCAATCATCCAGGCAAGATTAATCGCAAACCGGCGCCAAGTTGACCCAGCTTAATTGTATTGGGCCAGTCAATCCGTCTACCGTATTTACATCCATGACTTCTAGCAGCGTTTATAGAATTAACTATAGGTTGCATCACACGTGACGTCATAAACTTATCCAAGGATGTTAAAATTGGAGAGACAGGCCAAAATAAAACAAAAAACAAAGCAACTCAATACGAACGAAACAAAGTCAGGCTGCCATCTTGGCATGCTATTTAAACATAATTAGACATTTAGGAGAATGCTATTTAAACATAATTAAAATATTCAACAGAGAAAAGAGTAAAACCTCGATTTTACAAACAAATAACTTTCAATTTAAGTTTATTTAACTCTTTTAAATTCTGGTTGTGCATACGAAGATGACAGCCTGAAATGAGTGGCGTCACGTGTAATGCAACAAATAGTTCTATGAACGTTGATCGTTAAGTGTAAAGTTTTCGCAGAAACATTGGCTTCATTCGACGCGGTGAGCTGCTCTGTGAGCAAAGATTTATAGAACTAAGTATAGATTGTCAGACGTGACGTCATTGAATCAGCCAAGATATAGAATCAAACGATGGATCAAAATTGAAAAACCTTATTCGGAGGATTACAACGTTAGTATGCCATTTTGGTGTGTATAGCCATAATTTAAAAGAGTGGGAAATGTTTAAAATACAAGTGATCAGTAAAGTTAGGATTTTTAGGAGCAATTTTCATAGGCAAAAGGGGAGGGAAAAGGTGTTAGAATAAAAAGGGATAAAAGGTGCTGGAAAATTGCATCAATTTGTAACTGGAGGCAACATTTTAGAGACTGGTTTGTTTCAGATACTCCTAATTTACCCTACGAGAAAAAGGTACGCATCTAACCTTGGTGATCAGCTATAAAACCGACGTAAGTTAATATATTTAAATTACGTATGAATTCTGACTGCGCACAAAGATGACAACCTGAAGCTGGTACGTTCAGATTCAAGTGTTTAAATGTTGGTCTATAATTTAGTTCTTATGTCTATGGTTCAATGAATGACGTCACGTATGGCAACCTTCAGTTATTTATATAAATCTTTGCTTACAGAGCAGCTCACTGCGTGGAATGCAGACTACGGTCTCAACGTAGAAACTCCTATTTTCGAAAGGCTGAAAATACACGATGTAATCGCGTGTGCGATAAGAAAACACCGCCCCTGAGTTGCATAATCTCCACGTGCCCTTGGTCACTAGTTTTATTAAATTTTGTAATACGTATACAAAAATAAAGTTATTTTTCTTTTAAAAAATCATACCCACGCCAGGATTGGACTCCGGATCTTCGGATTAGCTTTCCGACATGCTACCAAGACGCCAAATTGGCAATTGCAAATCAGCCACTTGTCAGTGTTATTTAAGGAATAATGCGCCTGCGCGAGAATGGCCCCGCCTTAATAGGACATTCTATATTGAGACACTACTCGAATAAAGCCATTTATTTCCTAATTGTTATGTTCTTGAATTTTATGATCTTTAAAATTCTGGTCTTATGAAAGATCACATTTCTTTATTTCTTCAAAGCCTTACTTTTATGTGATGTTTGAATTTATATATATTATTACTTTTTTCCAAGCTGGATTTAAACTCCTATAAACATATTTCGTTACGTTATATGTAATGTAAGAAACTGAGTCTTCATATCCAACCAATCTTCCTATTTCTCTCTTTATTCCTTTACCACACATAGAACAAGGGTGTTCTAATAGAGAATATGTGATTTCGCCAACAACATGAAGCCAAACGTCACAGCTTTTACCCGCCCAGTTAGCCCATTTACTCCAATCATAAACATTGTTTTCGTCGCTTTCGTCGATGCTCAGTTGTTTTTTGGCTTCACTCTTCCGCTGGCATGAGATAGCTGCAAATCCTCTATTACAACATCCTTGATTTATAAATATCTTCATTTATTATATATGTCGCAATTTGTGATTTCATTTTTCTATTTTTAATGTAAATACGTACTTAAAATGTTCTACATATGTTTTTTTCATATGCCTTTAAATGCCAATTGTTATTTGACTTTTTGTCCCTTTTTATTAACAATTCAATTATATATCAAGAATTAAAGATCATTAAATTTATAGACAAAAAACAAATCGTTGTTAGTTGTTCGGTGAAAATATTACAATGGACAATGACTGTTAAGCAGTTGATTCACAATGTTTAACGTTTAAATATATTATTTTCGTGCGTGTTTAGAGAATAATTTATACATGAAATTGTAATTGTATGTCATAGAAACAATATCTTATTTATGAAGGTTTACAGAACTCAGGTAGTTAATGTGTTGCACGGAGATCTAGAGAATATATGTGATACGTCTTCCAAAGCATATGAAGATATTGCAGTAAAAATATCTGTAAATCAACATTGCAAATAACGACAATGTAATTGGACTATAAAACTAGTTGTATTGATAACAAACAAATAAATAACCCTGAAAATAAGCGAGTGAGCACATGGACTGAGTGAGCACACTACTCATCACTAATGTCTCGCTTGTAGCAAATTTTATCGCATTAAGCTCTTGAGTCCTGAAGCCGTAATTTTTAATTCTTTGTTGGAAAAACTTATTGCATGTGTATGCCTAAAAGTGACAATTTTGTAGACAGGTTTCGCAAAAAACTATACGACAGGTATCACTGGTGATACTTTTGGATTCAACCACGACAAAGTACACCTGTTTTACGAAACACCTTTTCAATAAGTATATTATATCTTTGTAATTAGCAATTACAGATTTTATTGAACAAATTACTAATCCTCACTTATAACCAAACATACTGATGGGGTACATAAAAGAATTGTTTTTCTTCTGTCGTGGTTACCATGTTAAGTATAGCGTATACACATTTTGCCCACTCGAGTGAAATTGCTTTGGAAGATATGGATGAGAAAAATCAGATTCTTGTCTGTGAAGAGTGACCAAATCAGCAGAAATGCTCTTCCCTTTTAAATTGCTGAAATAAATGGAATGGAATGAAAATTGCTTATACAATAATACATTTGCGGCAAAACTAACTTCAGAGACGTATTTCCCTTAAGATTCATGCACAGAATGACACATTAGACGACCCCCTTCCCATCTAAGAAAATGAATCGAGATTCACTATGGCGGCCATTCATAACTTACACTCTAACACTTAGCGCATTCATTCCAGTACCCAATACTGTGCATTTGCTTTCCACTTCTTTAAGCAATTCAGAAACATAAAGGTATTTCCACAGTTTTTGAACACTCCACACAGAAAGAATTTTTCATCATCGATATCTCCCAAAGCAATTACGTTCGAGTGGTCAAAATTTGTATGCGCACAAACTCTGACATGCTAACCACGACGGAAGGAAAATATATTTATCTGCCCCATCATTATGTTTACTTGTTTGCAATTCAGTACCTTAAAAATAAGGATTTAACGCCGCATTTTAACATTGGCAAGATAGGAGATTGGCTGCCATATCCGGCTACTGAGATGTCGTTTACCGAGGATGTCTTTTACCTTCATCTACCGCCATCTATTGATTTTTCTTGTGAACTACCAACACCTCTCTACTGCCATCCACCGCTGTAATTATTAACTACCTGCATCATCATGTAGATTACAGCCAAACTCCTTTCTAGCGGTTATATTTTGAAACTAATTATTTACTGCCATCTACCGCTGTAATTCTCAACTATCTGCATCATTATTAAGCAGCTGCTTTACATCAGGTGAATACCGTAATAGTATATTTAACGTGAGACATACTCGTGTAAATTTGTTGCTGCTACGATGAACTTGTTTA
>JAGDQP010028926.1:0-23770 GCA_022664845.1 Lepisma saccharinum
CCTTCTCGACGATAGCAAGGTATCTTATTATTTCGTACTGCTTATATAAAAACTGAAATTCTCTGCCAACATGTAGCTCAATTCAACATTCTTAGACTTGAAAATTTTATCCCTGTTTATGAAGTTAGAGCCACACTTTTGCTACTTACTTGGCGTGGTCCGAGACAAGAATCGTTAGCTGGCATAGTTCAACTTGTCCGCTCTGCTGTTTGCTCTCTAGTGAAGACTTGTTCCATCCGAGGCCGACTTATGTTTCTCTCCCTTCACACCATAATCGAGGAGTCCCGTTTGTACTATTCAAGTACAGATAACCAGTAAAAGAGCTCAAAAAGGACGTTGGTCCTTTTTATAGCTACAATTTGCCGCCCTAAGATTCCCGAACATTCTGATTGGTAGAAATACAAAATGCAGACGACGAAGCACAATCGGTTACAAACGATTATTTAAGATATTCCGAAATACAGAAGCTGAAGATACTAAACAAAATTTAACATAAAGAACTTTCTGTCCGGCATTTTCCCTCCAAAATACATCTTAAGTAAACAGATAAGCACATATTAATAAAACAGAGATTATATACACAAAAATGATATTTGAAATTAGTGGAAAATATTTTCTTTCGGAGCATTTGCATATCGAATAATAAAATCTATTTGAGTTATAGTTACACATTTCTGGGCGAGGAAAAGTCCCTCATGTCAACCTTGAAATACGTGTTTGTGTTGAAGCATCAAACATCCAAATTGGAAGAATCTTGAGAATATACGACCCCTGTTTAGTACAATTTTATTAATGGAATAATCAAATTGATGAGTGGTTTTATTTCTATTAAATGATAATACTTTACATTTACTTATGTTGACTCCAAGTTGATTAATAACTGGTGTGCTACTAATCAACTTGGAGTCAACATAAGTAAATGTAAAGTATTATCATTTAATAGAAATAAAAACACTCATCAATTTGATTATTCCATTAATAAAATTGTACTTAACAGACCTACTGTAGTTAAGGATCTTGGTGTGAGTTTTGACTCGAAATTGACTTTTAACATACATGTTACAAATATAACAAATGAAGCCTTGAAGTTACTAGGATTCGTAATTAGGACGGGAAGAGAATTCAACAACATATCAACATTGGAAAAAATTTACTATGCTTATGTTCGTTCCAAGGTAGAATATGATTCTTCTATTTGGAATCCATATCAATTGAAACACTGTCAACAATTAGAGAAAATCCAATCAAAATTTCTTAAATTCCTGACTTTTAAAGAAACTCGAATCTATCCTGCTTATGATAGTTACAATGCAGTCATTAAGAATTTTAATATTCAGAGCTTAGAACAAAGGCGCTACATTGCTGATATGTTATTTCTTCAAAAAGTTGTTCAAAATAAGTTAGATTGTATGGATTTAGTTTCGACATTACAGTTTCGTGTCCCATCATCTAAAACTCGCGTTAATAATACTGGTTTCTTCCACTGTAAAAAGGCAAGAACCAATATCTTGATGAGGTCACTAATCTGGAGAATTTGTACTATATATAACCAACTCTGTACAGTTCACAATGATCTGGACGTATGCTATATGTCACCTAAAGAATTTAGAGATGCAATTGTTAACAAACTCTGTACAACTACTTTGTAAAGCTCAACACTATAATTAGGCCATAGCCTGTTGTGTTGTCACTAAATAAATAAATAAATAAATAACCTTTTACTAAATTAGACCAAGAAAATATGGTATCTTACTGTTCAAGACGGCTATCCAAATCTGAACGCCTAATGAGCACGTGGTCGAAGGAATTAGCAGTTCTTCTTTCTGTTCTGAGACGCTTTAGGTACTATATCTTGGCGAGATCATTTATTTTGTATACGAAAAGCCGAGCCTTAATGAATCTACAAAACCAGCCAGATAAGTCGGAAAATTTACGCGCGTGCGTCTCTTTATTAGTGATTTCAACTTCCAAGTCCGGTACCGTAGCGGCAGTCCAGACTTGAACGGACGGCAAATATCGAGAAACAAACTGATGACAAAATGGAAAAAGGTGAAGAAGGACTGGAATTGAAAAATGTTGCAAACTGCAAAACAACAGCGCATATAATACAAACTTCAGAACAAGATATAGCGTTTCGTTCTAACTCATTAGACACTAATGACTGTTTTCAAAACCGATATGAACCCGAAACGTTAATCAGAGAACAGATAAATGATCCTTATTTCTCTGATATAATAGACGCACTCAACGGTGTTGAACCAGCGAAACCAGCTGCGATAAGAGCTACAAAACTTTACTGTCTTAAAGATAATGTTCTCTATCGTATCCAGAAAAGACCACAACAAGGACAAATATATCTTTTGTGCATAGCACAAAGTCTGAGAAAGTAATTATTTGAAGATGTACATGGCATTCTTTATCTGGACATGTCGGGTTTGGAAAAGTTTATGAACTTTGCTTACAAAAACATTACTTCCCCAAAAGAAGTCTTACTTAGGATATCAAATTAAAATCTGTAGTCAATGCCAGACACTTAAATAACAACCTCGGAAGCGCCAGGCCGAATTATTACACCAACCTATAGGCAAGATTAGTGAGCAGATGGTATTTGATAGCCTCGGACCGATTCCTTACGGGAATAAAAAGCTCTATATTCATGTGGGAATAGAATGTGCCACAAAGTACGTGATAGCAAAGGTAGTAGACATCATATCTACAGACACCGTAACTAAATTTCTAGAAAATGACATGATCTTATTTTTTGGACCACCAAAATTACTTCTTCTGGATTTACATGCTGTAGAAACCAGTAACGCATTAAAGAACTGGCTAAGAAATACAACGTTGAATTAAAGTATAGCCCCACTTATTCACATGCAAGAAGCGGCGCCGTGGAGGTAGCCATAAAAGCGCTTCAACATATTTTGAATTTTGAGGTGCAGCAGAGTTTGGACTGGCCAACGAAGGTACCAAAAGCAATTTATGCTTACAACACCCTTCCTCAAACAAATCTAAAGGGAAGTCCACATTTCCTTCTCTGTGGGTACATGCCACGTTTAGCAGCAGATTGTACTTTGAATGTGAGCCCACATACACAAATACCAAGAGAGGAACTTTCCACAATACGGGCCGAAGTAGCAGAAAACGCCTATTAGTATTTCTTGAAACAAAATAAATATTTGGACAGAACACACTCCCAAGTTGAATTCCATACTGGCGCAACAATCAAAATTTTTCCCTAATAGACAGAAGTGAATTCAGAAATATGGGCTTCTAAATTTGTTACCCCGTGTCATATAATTCTTAAAATTAATAAAAATATGTATCAGAAAGTTCCCTCCAGATTTTAGAAAGACTGAACAGGAGATATCAGTGGATCGGATTCAACTACTGGTGACGAACAATACGTTATATTTCTAACGTGGAAAATATAACTTACTATTTTTTGACTTCTTTAAAGAAGAAACAAGAAAACAGGAGTTACCCATCAAAATTAGAAGTAAAAGCATGGTACCTTACGAGATGACTATTTACTTTCACTTTTTGTCACTAGAGGGTAGTGGCTGAAAGGACAGAACTGAAGAAACAGATCCGCGCCAGCAACGGCATTCAAGAGTACTACAAGCAGCTCACATCTCATACATACATACATATATATATTATTCAATAGCAGTTTATTTTATAAAAATAATTAAAAAATACAAATGTAATTATGTATAAAAAGAAATATAATACTACTTACCTTTACCAGACATAGAAAGATAACGTCCGTTTTCACGTTTTTTTATGAGCCGTATTGTAGCACTATCGTTATTTGTTAAGATAGTCAAATAATTATCACAAAGTTAGCACAACTGACAAAAAGTCTTTCTTCGTCGATTGTACTGGAACGTAGGTATTTCAGCGCTGCAATCACTTTTTCCGATTGAAATTATCTATGTCCCGCTCTACTAAGAAACTCCCGATATGCTTTAGATAACTTTTGTCTAGAAAAGTATGCATGTTAATCATAAAGAAAACTACTCATCTTAAAATGGTAGTACCAGATTTCGTGATTAAAACGAATACATCGGATTTTGAAGTGGACATGTCAGTATGCCAAAGACACTAATTATTTACTTTATGCAAGTTCCAAGACCAAGCCAAAACTCAGAAGACATGTTTTTTTTTAAATTCAACCAAGACTTGTCAGGTTGAACCTCAGCCATCAACCCAAGAGGAATTCTTTATGTACACCGCTGCAGGCTTTACCTGGTAACTCATAAGCAAGTTCAGATCTTAAAACAACATAATCAAATAATTATTACAAAGACCCAAAATTCTTCAAATAACTACTATTTTCAATACCAACAATTGGAACGCATCACAGACAATCTAAACTTACCAACGAGATATATGATTGAAATAAATTTAGAATATTTAAATCTTCCTGAGACGTTCTCACTAAATTTTGCAATAAACTTTCAAAACTTACAACGATCGGTAAGTAATTTGAAAACTCTATTGAATCATGAGAAAAATCAGTTATCAAGTATGTTTCCTGACATACACTTGCACCCAACATTATCTTGGACTTCAGTTATTTTAGTTCTGATCATTTTCGTATTATTCACTATAATAACAATTATTTTATGTACTTTATATTATCGTTTAAAGAAAGCAAATGCCTAAAACGAATCATTACCTTATTCAGAATGCCTGTCCCCACAACAGCAATTACCTTAGCCATACTAGCCATTGTAATGACAATACTATTTGTTTATTTGCTATACCGAATTAAAAGTGAATACACGTCAAACAGTGAAAAGATGTCGAACTGTACATCATCACTCGACACAGCGATAGACACTAATAGGGAAACCAGCAATTGCACATTACGCATTGGACCTACATTCTCCAATACAATATACGACGCAACTAAAATAAATTGTATTCAGCTGGTGCAAACAATAAGTGATCTAATATATAAATACTGAAAAAGTCATAACAAACACTAATTTGTTTCATTGACTCGAGAATCATGATACCGCTCAAGGTTGAATCTGCCTGTTCAGTGACATACGAATTATTAATTTTTCAATTAAACATCAGAGTGCACGCCTATGCATATATATTGTTTTAACTAGTGTGGTAAATATGCAACTAAGTGATTAGTGAAGTGCAATAATTTTTAGTGTAAAACGATGTATGTGTCAATCTATTAGAAAATACTGCACCAAATATCAATTTGCCTCACTATTTTCACCCTGCGAGAGAGGGAATGCAATGTTCCGTGCATTTACTCACACGCGCACATTATGTAAACAGAACAGTGTTTATAAACATACATGTGACAAGTGATGTAACCACAAGAAACAGTAAAGTGACACATAAACATTAGCAGACGACAAGAACAAACTCACCATGGATACAACAGATGGGGTTGCTATCGACATGCAGAGGGAGTTGGAGTCGTCGAAGGAGGGACTTGGAGGACCGCGCCCAAGAGGAAGACTATAAAACTACGATACACCCGCTATAGGGTATCACTTACTCCAGTCCTGGGTGGTCAACTCCTCTCCTTTTACCTGTTCACAGAAGGCATCGCTTCTGGAATACCCTGATACACATAAGTCATCGCTTCTGGTACATCCTAGACACACAGAAGGCAACGCTTCCGGTGTCTTCCTAACGTACACAGAAGGCAACGCTTCTGGCATGACACCTCATCCTAGACCTCTCTTTGGAGAAAACACCCAAAGAAGAAGACGTCTACAACATACATTTATCTATTTTCTATAATTTGTCACCTACGGAATTCTCTGTTAGATAACCTGTTAAAGTTATCTCCTTTTGTAATAAAACTGGTTATGAGCTAAAAGACAAACTCCGAGTATCTATCAGCTCTACCTCAGGTACTCTAGAAGAGAACCACTAGAACATTACGATTTAATAACGAAAGAAATTAAAATATAACCGTTTCAGAAGTATACTACTTCCTTCTATAGACTGCAGAGTTATAGAGAGCAGTATGTAGGACGAAGTGGTATATTTTTGAAACTGTCACGTTTTAATTTCTTTCTGTTATTAAATAATATCAGCCTTGTCAGAAAGCCGTGTATTTCTTTGTTCAAGTATCGTGTAATTAATCTTGTTGCTATCATGTTGATAACGTTGTTATAATGGTTTGAAAGAAATTCACAAATAGTGGACGGATATTGATTTATTATTTGTTCCGCCTACCAGTTTGATACAGAACCTGAATAAACAGGAATATGTCTTAATACAAAGTTATGAATCAAGTGGTCTTCACTGGGAAACCAATATTGTCTCAATACGAGAAAGCCTCTCAGTAATCTACTTTGACTAATGTGAATACAGATGATTGTTCATCAGAGAGATGGCCAATCAACAGTCGAGAAAGTATCTAATAGCACAAAAGTGCTTGGTTACTTACTGACAAGACAACATGATGTACAGGTGGAATATGACGACTGTTAACTGAATATGCAGCTACACACTGAATTATTATATCTGAATGCGAGGTTTTAAAATTTTAACTAACAGTGTTAAGTTCGGTCCGAAAAGCGCAGAGGTCTGAATGAGTTGACTGAGACCCTGAGCCAAGTGTGTCCTTTTTTTGACAAAGGTGAAGTTTTTATATTATTATAGTCAACTAGTTTTCTCTTCCAGGTACGAAGTTGTTTACAGAAGATTCTAATATTATCGTCAAAACAGGAAGAGGCTGCCTTTCACTGTTGTTGTCGTCACATATTTATACCAAGACTAGTTTAAAGCTCGCTTAACAAAACCAATACATTGGAAATAGCACTCATATGTTAAAAACAATTGAAATGCTTCTTTCTATTGATGTTTTCAGTTTCACTTCTTATAGTTCATGAAGTTAATAAGACATTAAACACTAAATCCAAAGATATGATGCAAATGCATTATACAAGATGGATACAAGGCCATATTGTTGTAATATCTAAAACTCTTCATGTGGAGTAATTTAAAAAGACACACACACATGAGAAAAAAATTATATGGGATCATTATGAACACAATTTTTGTTATACCTATTCAATGAGTTTGAATATCAATAATAATAATAAAATCATTTTGTCATACAAGACAATATTTCAATTTATTATAGTGCCCTCGTAAAACTTTGGTAAACATATTTTATATGGGCCATTTTAGTAAGTAACTATGGACTTCGACCCATCAAGATAATTTGAATGCACTGCACTTTAAAATACACAAACATCCATTCCCCTGGCGGGATTCGAACCCTCAACCACATGACCGACGACCCAGCGTTCTAGCCCACACGGCTACCAAGGCTGACTATATTGCCTCCTTACAAGCAACATCTCGTTGAGACCATATTATTCAAACTTTAAAATAATAATTTATTAGAGTGCGGTGAACAGCTTCCAAACCAACACTAAGAGAAAATGCATTTAATTGCAATAAATCTACAAAGATTATAATCGACATCAGATTTGCTTCAGTGCAGTCAATATATAGTTTTAACGTACTGAACAAAGTAAAATCAACAATATGATTACTGCGTAACATAATTAAAACAGGTAAAGGAATATTGATGTCATTAAAAATTAAGTCCTTTACAATAAAATTTAAGTGGGATTGACCACCCCACCTCACTTCGTACTGTAGGTCAAGAAAGTACCTCCACATCTAACCTTTACCTTTTAACAAATGATGCTCTCTATTGGAGTGCTTTAGAATTTGAACACAAATAGTTTCCAGTAGAAAATTCCTATTTACCTTGCTATTGATAATATCTTCAGCGTATTGCTTAACCATGACTTGTTCTCGTAAAGGATTAAGATTGAAAACTCTACACTAATACTCATAATTATGGGGGTAGTAGTTCAGAGGGGGTCGCGGAACAAGCGCGAAACGGAATAAGAGCGAAACTTTCGCTTTAGTTCCTGTCGCGCTAGTTCCTGTAGCTCCAATTCCGTTTCGCGCTTGTTCCTGTCGCTCTAGTTCCGTTTCGCGCTTGTTCCTGTCGCTCTAATTCTGTTTCGCGCTTGTTCCTGTCGTTCTAATTCCGTTTCGCGCTTGTTCCTTTCGCATTTCTTCCTTTCGCGTTTGTTCCTGTCGCGCATATTCCTGTTGATTCATTTCATTACAGTTC
The DNA here is from genome assembly GCA_022664845.1 of Lepisma saccharinum. Classification (NCBI taxonomy): domain Eukaryota; kingdom Metazoa; phylum Arthropoda; class Insecta; order Zygentoma; family Lepismatidae; genus Lepisma; species Lepisma saccharinum. Next base: position 8,150 of record JAGDQP010028926.1, read on the forward strand.
TTGTCACGCTTTGTCTTTCCATTCTGATTCCGATTCAGTCTGTATTGTATTCCACGGTTCCTTTCGCGTCACGTCTAAAAGTATCAGTGTTGCCATTTATGTCAGTTGTTTTTTATATTGTCGGAAGTTTCTTGAACGGGCGGGCAAACTGGGACGTCTAGTTAGTCTAAGCAAAACTAGTGTGGACAATCATGATAAAAGGTCAATCTAAATTTCATAGGAGTACTGTTTTTGTAGATGAAAGGATTATTTGTTACATCTGAAAGTTGAATAATTTTAAATCAACTCATCACTTATAACAAGGTCGTGTGCTGTTTAGTTCGTTTTCACTGTTAGTGAGATGTTGCGAGCTGTGAAAACTCGAATGCAGCCACGAATTCAGACAGTTTATTTCGTTTTTTTTTTGGGGGGGGGGTCCATTCGGGGATTAATTTCCAAGTTAACCAATATTGCCAAATTTTATTTTATTATATTTTTTAAGACTTACTATTCTGCTGCTGCCAAAGTTAGCTCCAAATTAATAAAGTATATTCTCAAAAATAAACATTGAAGCATTATCTTCACTAAGTGTAAAGCAGTGTATCGCAGGGGAAAATTATTTGAGAATTATTAACCAACCCATTACAATCTCTGGTAACATTGAGTTTAACCCTATCGTGGGTAAATAAATAACAGCACCACAGGAACTCGGCAAAAAATAAATAAATAAAAATAAAGTCAACAGTTTTTAAATGAAAATAAGCAAGAGATATTAGCAACATAAAGCATAAATCACTTCCTCCTCTATTATCACAAGTAAATAGTACAACAAAATCTTTCTGCTGATCAGAGGTCGATTTGGCTTTAGAGAAGTGGAGGAACGCTCTCTGGGTATTAATATTAAATAAAATCCTCTAATTGATCGAAGAACAATCCACATGCTATATAGTCCCATGGTCACTCACAGACTCACTGACGGACTGACTGATCATCAAAATTCCCAGGCCAAACTACTGGAGCTAGGAACACCAAATTTGGTATGAAGGTGTAGGGCCATTAGTATGTAACGGGGAAAATCCGACATTTTGAAAAAAACCGCCATCTTGGATCCAAAATGGCCACCAAACCCATTGTGGTATAGAATACACAGTCTAAACGGCTGCAGCTAGAAACTTCAAATTTGGTATGAAGGTACACTTCAAGGCTACGAAAATGTTACATAATGTATCCAAAGACGCCATCTTGGATCCAAAATGGCGGATTTTAAAATCCATTTTCCACACCGTTTGAGCTATAGAAACGAAATTTGGCATAATGGTGCATTATGACGAGTGGATAAGGAAAATTTGAAATCTGACATTTATTAAACTTTTGTACATTACAAGTTTACATAACATTTCGACTCACAGAAGCCAAATATTACAACATTTTGAAAAAGTCGCATCTTGGATCTAAAATGGTCGCCAATCTCATTGTAGTATAGAATAAACAGCCTAAATTTGGCATAAAGCTGCATCGTTACGAGAAGTTTAATAAAATATTACATTTTGAAAAGGTCGCCATCGTGGATTCAAAATGGCCGCCCCAAAACCTATTTTCCACACCGTTCGAGCTGGATAAATGAAATTTTACATGAACGTTTACTATCTCAAGTAGATCACGACAGTATAATAAATTGTTTAAAAAGTCGCAAATGGCCGCTCAAAAAAAAACAATTTTTAAACCATTGAAGCTAATGAAACGAAATTTTGTATGAAAGTGTATGACCAAGATTAGGTTACAATAAATGGGACAAAACTCCCTTTTGGGGGCGAAGGCTCCCCCCCCGTGAGAGGGTGCAGATGGGCACCATAGCGATGCAGTCCCGCAGAGATTCTGGTTAAGATAAACGGGGCGCAGCGAAGCAAAGCGAGTCTATATAATATATAGCCCCATGGTCACTGAGTGACTGACTGACTCACTCACTGACTGATCATCAAAATTCCCAGGTCAAACTACTGGAGCTAGATACACCAAATGTGGTATGGAGGTGTAGGACTACGAGTAGGTAAAGGGAAAAATCCGATATTTTGAAAAACTCGCCATTTTTTATCCAAAATGGCCGCCAAACCCATTGTTGTATAAAATACACAGCCTAAACGGCTGCAGCAAGAAACATCAAATTTGGTATGAAATTACATCATCACTAGTAGATTACGAAAATATTACACTGTGTCCAAGGACACCATATTGAATCCAAAATGGCGGACCTAAAAATCAATTTTCCACAGCGTTTGAGCTAGAGATTTGACATAAAGGCTTATATGACGAGTAGTTTAGGAAAATACTACAACATTTTAGAAAAGTCGCCATCTTGGATTCATAATGGTCGCCCAAAACCCATTTTCCACATCGTTTGAGCTAGATAAATGAAGTTTTACATGGAAATAAGGTGTACCATCACAAGTAGGCCACGACAATATAAGAAACCGTTCAAAAAATCTTCAACTTGGATCCAAAATGGCCGCCCAAAAACCCAATTTCCAAACCATTGAAGCTAGAGAAACGAAATTTTGTATGAAGGTGCACGACCAAGAGTAGGTTACAATAAATGGGGCAAATCTCCCCCTTGGGGCGCAACGACCCCGTGGGAGGGTGCAGATGGACACCATGGCTGTGCAGTCGCGCAAAGAGATTCTGATTAAGATAAAGGGCGCCCATCTACCCAAACCCTCAAGTTGGGAGCGCAGCCGCCACGGGGGTCTGGGGGTAGCGCCCCCAACGAAGAAAAGCGAGTATTATTATATAAGATTCGAAATGTAATCCTGAATTTAGTTGCCACCTGAAGTTAGTTACACATAAATAAACTATATGTATATATAATCTATATATATATATATATATATATATATATATATATATATATATATATAGTTTATATAAACTATACTTTAAAAACATTGAAGTATAATTTCAAATAGTTTTGCAGTCTTCCTCTATTACCAACTTATTTGTTCAATAGAATGCGCAACTAACCCAGCAAAAACTCTGGGAAACTCGTCCTGAAATTCTAGCGAACGTTTAACAATTGTAAACACAAAAATACCTAAGAAGCCTTGAGGGTTGCTCAACTTCTTATTAAACAAATTACTCACTTACTTACCCAACTCACAAGTTCATTGCCGCAGTAACAAACGTTAGCCATAGGATTCTATTCTCGGCAAGAACAAGACAAATATATTTAAAAATATACATATAAAACAAATATTCATTAAAAAATGCTTTCGCTCTGCCCCGTGAAACAAATAGTAAACGTAAAAGGAGAAACTACCATGAATGGACCTGCCGCTTAGTTGAAACACTAAAAAAAGACAAGGAAAGAAAGCTGGTTTACCACTTGCTATACCACTTCTGGGTTATGCTTAGCACAAAATGATACAAGCACAATTCATCCCACTGAATCTTAAGAAATCATGGGTTATTCGTGCAATTTTCACGAAAACTTCAATGTCACAAACAAAACACAAATGAACAACAATTACAAAGAATAGAACATAACCGCTTAGGTTACGTTTAGGATACTTTAGGATAGATGATAGGATACTTTACGCTTAGGTTTTCGTGTCCTGGAGCATAAAAAACACCGAAGTCTGTTCCTTTTCCGGAACTGAACTTCTGAGAAACGTCAAAAAGAGTGGGCCCACTATCACATATGTCAAACTTATTACAGAAAAAAACTACATATTACAAAAAAGAGCACGAGAGCAGTATGAACCATTACTGTATATTATGAACTATTACTGTGGACTACGCTGCTGCTTAATTGCAAGCACTCAAATACTACAAGTGCATAGTTAACGAACATCAAACCGAGTCCAAAGTAGGGATGGTATCGAGACGAGATGAGATTCGCCTCAGTCTAGATCTCGGTTCGAATTATTTAAACCGGTCTTGGTCTCGTCTCAATCTGAAAATTCCGGTCTTGGTCTCGGTCTCGATTGTAAACCTCAGTCCCGTCTCGGTCTCGAGTCTCGACACGTAAGTCTTGGTCTTGTCTCGGTTTCGTCTCGAGAGTCTCGAAAGACGATAGATTTTAAAATGTTACTGTCCCTTGACTTATTTGAAATGCGTATGCAGGCTTTCCGATCTCAGTAGAAGAACAAGGATATTAATGTGATATTAACATAGTTCGTTACATAGTTAATTTGAGGTTTAGATTAGAAATAATGTTCTGAAATAGAGGGAAAACATTACGATTTTAAAGTAATATAAAGCTTTAGCTATAGGATATATAAAATACCAATAAGTGAGACACATGAAAATATTTCTATTATAGAAACTGATCCATGTTATAGTTCAAATTGTGAAATTGGTATACGTAACATTTAAGTTTTCCTATTTCTAAATTATAATTAAATTGACTGTTAGGTTAATAATGAAATATTTACATTTTAGTCGAAATTTTCTACCAGATTTATAGAAATAAATGAACGTACACTGTTCAAGATTTTCCGAAACAATCCTGAGAAAAGCTAGGCAACCATAGCTACCTGGGGAATTTTCAGTAAATTGGCTAATAAAAAGCATCCATCATACAGTTCTCAGAAATGCTAGGAGCAAAATAAAAAAACAATAACAGAAGTCTAAAGGAGATTTGACCACGTGTTCTTTAGTAAAAAATCCAGCGTTGTACTTTTTAAACATTATTTATTAAGTCTTTAGAAAATCTACACAATCAAAACAATATTAACACCAAAAAATAAACTCATACTACCTCTCAATAATGCTCGATAATAATTTGTGTATTTCTTAGTTTTTTGGATCTTCTTGCATACTCCAATATTTCATTAACAGGTATTGTATGTACCAAACTTCATTTTTTATTTAATTTTCTTTTTTCAAAATATTTGAGCTATGAACCATATAGTAAACTTACGTCTGGTGGGAAAAAAAATCTAAATGATGGTCTACAGAAGAGATGTTCGACTTCCATATCATCTGCATTACATCTATTAATACGACCGTAAACTTGTTTGAATTTTTTCCATATTGGAAAACGATTCCTGCATTCAACCAAGTTGTGGTAAAGAGTTTCCTTTTTCTCATATTGTTTACATACATCCTAATAGCTAATTCCTTTCTGTTTTAGGTTAACTCCTAAGTTATATATTACGTTGTTAATTTGTGGAAACATTTGAAAATGTATAATGGAGTTATCGTTTAGAAGATAGATGTTTTTTACAAATTTTTCCCCATTCCTCCCCTAGCTCAAATTCTAGCCTACTTTTTTCTCCTCAAAACTAATAAAGAAAATGAAAACTTTCTTACAGGAGAAGTATACGTGCGATTGTTTCTAATCACAGCATAAGCGAAATCCAAGAAAATAGCAAATTTCTTAATTGGGCCGCTTATCGATCTAATATCAATCGGAGTTTCTATATCTATACGATTAAGAACTAACAACACTGCATCATATGATGATAAGTTATCCCTAAATTCACAAAGGACCTGGATCAAACAGTGTACTTGTAGTGCCATAGCTTGCACCTTCCCATTCTTTAAATTTACCTCGCCCTCTGACTGACTGCTCTAAATTTCCAGTTAAAAGAGAACAGTATAATGTGTTAGAATTATGATGGCTGAACCCACGACTTGCGCCACATTTTAATCATTTATATAATTGTCAATTAGGATTCGGAATTCCCAATCACTCAAAATATTTCCCATTTCTACCAAAACAAGAACTGACAAAATGATGGCAACAAACTCTTGATCAAAATTACATGCACAGCTACGATAAGAAACAGAAACTGAAAACGAGAAATATCCAGATAATCATACGAAAATCTGAGTTTTCCTCCTTTACAGTAATACTAAAAATTCTGCAAAACTTCCCTAAGAATTCCTAGCAACGTTAACAACATTTTTAACAGTGTACAGTACGTTACAAAAATTTTACTTGTTGTGAACTTTTGTACAAGGAAATAAACAAATACAAGGAAATTGAAAATAGCATTTACCGAAATCCACAGCCACACGAATCAATTAGTTTACAATACTGCTCTTGACTGATTAAAAGAACCAATTCATAGCTGTAGGTCCAACATTAAAGCATACAGAAAAGTGAATAGTGTGTTCCCGGTAGGCGCTACTTTCAAATAGCGTACTGTGAATCTTATAAACTAAAATAACCACATTGGTACTTCAAATAAGCTATTTTATCAGATTAAAATGCCATTAAAACAATACTAGCAAAACATAGCTTAATAGGTAAAAAAATAACTTTACTGTGTCTAAGGCATTACTATGTCCAATTTTATATCTCCTCTACGTCCGTCTGCCGACAACTTTCGACTCAGGACTACTAGGGCTACGAAGGGGGTTGAGTTGTTGTTCGAGAGGTCTCGGCAAAACTTCACGAAACGACATATGGATAATCCAAATGTAACGCTCGCTCCGCCTCATTTGATTTTTATAAAAACAATACTATTTTTATCGAATGTATAGGTACATTTACGTGCTAGGTTGTGCAGAATTTCTTCTACATAAACTAAGAAGTTCCTACATGGAAACTTTATACAACATTTACGCTTCAGCAACAAGGGATGGAAAGCCTTATACCGGCGTTTCTCAACCATTTTCATCCCGGACCCCGTTTCACCATGCCTTCTAGCTGGCGATTCCCTTTCACCTTGCTTTCTATCCGGCGACCCAAAATGATTTTATTTTGTGTAACATTTGCTTCTCATTTCAAAACATAGCAGTTTATTTCCTGTATTCATAATAAATATCCTATTTATATTATCCAAAACTATTCAGCAAACAACATTATCTTTAGTACCGTAATTATTAAAATCGACAAGCAAAATAAAATACTTTCTTTGAAATTTATTAGTTTAAACCTACAAAACCCTAGTTATATATTATTTTTTTTTTCACTTTCCCCCGCAACTCCCTTGTACACATTCAGCGACCCTCTTTGGGGTAGCGACCCCCAGGTTGACAAACCAGGCTTTATACAATCGCTATGTCTGCCTGTGGACAACTTTCAAATCAGGAACTACCAGGGCTACGAAGATAGTTGAACCACCGTTGAGGTGTCCCGCGACTCAGCTCCGACTTACTTGTTTCCGCATACGTAGAAATATATAATAAACATAATAAATCATAGCCATATTCAATCCACTACTGGATGAGGCCTCTCCCCGTAGGGAGGAGATTGGTTTACTGCTCCTACGCTGAACAGACTTGTTGGGAGAGGAGAACCGAAGATCTCAACTGTGATCGCCACTGTCTTTTATTCACAGCAGCTCCCCAATTGTCCTCATGATGCTGGGTCAACACCGAAATTCTTGAGCCCCCACCGGGAATCGAACCCGGGACCGCTCGCACTGAAGTCGAGCGCGCTTCCGACTAGGCTACGCAGGAGACTCTTAGAATATATATATATATATATTGTCTCCATCTTTTCTAAGGTACCGGTTAGTATTTCAAAAATCTTTCCATTTTTAAAAAATATAATAAGTAAATGGTGTAAGAAAAGATCTATATTACAACTTAAGACAGTTTGGCTTATTGACGTATGCTTTACAGTTTCTACGGGACCAGCCTAGCAGAGGCTGATATAAATGGGAGGGTGTCAACAGAAGTAAAAGACTACCAGCAGGGAGAAAGCATGGGGATGAAAATTCGCGGTAAAAGAAAATAAAGGTCTGCATTTATCCGTCGTCCTCGAATCAATCCCCAACACTTTTATATTATTATTGAAAGATAACAGAAAATTGTTTGGCATTGATAACTTGACTACTTATATGATATGACTTATAGTCATATTTTTAAATTTCAAAATAACATACCAGAATGAAACTGTCACAAGACTTCTTCTAGTATGAAAAAACACTAACAAAAGCATTAAATTAACATTATCGACATTCATGAAAATAAAGCTTATAGTCTCGATCGAGACGAGAGTCTCTAGAAGCAAGCCTCGTTCGAGGGATAAGTCTCGGTCTTGGTCTCGTCTCGAGTAAGTCTCGATGCATACTGTCTCGGTCTTGTTTCAAATCCTGGACCTTAGGCTCGGTCTCGGTCTCGTTACCATGCCTAGTCCAAAGTAGAAAACAAAATCCAATCACAAAATAATGCAAACCACATTGGTTCAAGTGCACAAGTGCGCACCTGAAAAGATTATAAAATGAAACCGAGTGTATTTCTTCGGAAGATGAAAATGAATAATAGCGAACTTTTGCAAGAAACCCATATATACTAAATAAACACTTTCTTTTTTTTTAAAAATAAGCCCCTTGAAAGTGACTGCCAAGCCAGTATACCAACTGTGGTGTACATCAAGATTCAAACACTCGAAGCGAAACATAGCAATGCAGTATTTCTGCAGCAAACAAACAGATTTTACTAAAGAGACAGCTTAATACCCAAATCTTAATAAAAATATGTATGGTGAAATCAGGTAAACTCGTGATAAATTGACAAAGTTGTCTATTTACCGGAAGTGATGATAGGTACAGTGTGTTTTATGAATGAGAAATACAGGTTGAACATACTTGAATACATGAAACATATCAGAAAAGTTGAGTGTACATCATACTTTGTATACAGCTAAGTGAAATTCAGACAATCTCGTGGTATGTCAGGTAAACTCGTGATAGTATATTGGTAATTCTGTGATATCACGAGTTTACCTGAAACTTATTGAAACTCTTACTCACGATCGCTGTCATTGTTGTGCAGTTTACACATGAACACAAGTGCAGTGTCACTCACTTTTACACATTTGCGATGGTACCAGATATTAAAAAAATACACTTGATCAATGTTGCGCCATTCCTCTTTGTGGCACCATTATTGTAACTTCCACCACATGTTCCACACAACCAGCCATTATTTCTTTTCATCTTTTTGGACACTAGAGGTTCTCCAGAGGTTCCTGGAAGCTGGCAAAAGTTGTTCTTTTGTCCTGGTGCAATGATTCGTGCACATGGGCTTCAACGTGATGGTTTGGGAAATTGCGCATAAGCTGGCAATTGTAGAACTTCATCTAGAGAACCTACAGAATTATTCGCCGGAACAACGGCATTGTGATGCGGGTCTGGTTTTGTCAAAGTTGAAGGAGCGAGAGATTCATCTGAAATTACATAACTATTTAAAGGAAAAATACCCGTCTTCCTGAAGCTGTTGATGATGTTCGAAGGTACGAATGCAGACAAATATGACGGTGTTAGCAAAGAGTTGAAGTCAAGCGGGTAAGCTTTCACCAGGATGCTGGACCATGAACTTCTTTACCTGCTCCTGAAATGCATGTTTAAGTGCTTTATAAATTTAAAGGCTGGAGGAGATGAGTCGTGTGTGAAGGGAAGGTCACTAAATGAACGTTTTCTTGAGAAGCTTTCTCAAGAACTCCTGAGCTCAAATGGCTTGCATGAGAGTCCATAAATAATACAGCAGGTCTAACAGCAGAAATATAATCAACAAAATGTGAAACCATTCAGCAATTATTTCACTGTTAATCCATCCATTTGGAGAAACTATTGACCCAGGAGGAAGATATTCTGACATTCGTATGAACATTTACTACAACTGCGAACAAAATTATGATCAAGCACTATGCATACTCGTATATGTATCATATCTCCAGTTTTAGTACCCTCGTAACATTTTAAGCAGCTGATATTTCGTTTTCATTTTCGATGTTAGAGGCAATATCTGTGGCTGAAGCTAAGAAATTGATCACCGGAAATAAAGGTTCAACAATTCAAATCAAATGCTAAGCGCCAACAACAAACATTTTCACTTACCTTTGCGTTTCTGCTTCAAAACGAGCCAGGTTTCCACTCGCTGTAATGTATCTGAGGCTTCTTATTTCTTTATTTATTATTAATTTGGGGCCCGCCTTACCACCCCTGCTTCTTTGCATCCATTGCACAGGTTGAGTTGTGCACTTTCAAGGACGTGCGTCACGCACATATTTGTACTTCTCAGCCTGGGGCAGGCTTATCCCTAGAGATTGTTGGATTGTCGGAATTCCAAGGATCTCCTATGTTCCATCTGTTGAGACAGCTGGTGTTGCGGGATGGACTTATGACCAGGCATTCAGAATGTTCTCCTGGTCTATGTTCCTAATCTGATGGAACATTTACATGGGAGGGGTCCCTACCAACTTTATTTTCTTTTTGTACAAACACATACAACACATAAAGACACAGGCAGGACAAAATAGGACGACACAACATAAACTTAACTCTGGCTTCTTCTTCTTCTTCTGCTTCCCCTGTAACGAGATTAGAATAAAAAGGTTAGATTCTGCATTCCTTGGGTATTGTGTCTTCCCTCTGGGCTGCATGCATCTCTCTTCACAGGGTTGGCCTACCTTCTTCTTCTTTCTTGTTCTTCATCGTTCACATTTTGAGCCATTGGGGGAGATGAAGAGAAGATTATGGTTTCTTTCTTATTTTTTGGAAAGTCTTGCTTCCTGGTGGTTCACTGCACTCTCCTTTCCTCTTCATTCTTCTCTACTCCCCATATGTTTCATTTAAACACGTTCACTCGCACACATTCACACGAAGATATTATAAGCACTGTTTGACCTCAGGTTGCGGTTTCCGCAAGTCTGTTTGTTAATTCGTTGTTTGTTTCACTAAATATAACACTATCATCAAGCCTGGTTCCCTCCGCCATATACACACTTACACTTTCACACTAATCGAGTGTCTCCCACCGGAGTTCCAGGGGACGCACTCTTTGTTGCTGTAGTTCCAGTAACACTCCATTGATGCTGATGTTTTCATTTTTCTTGAGAGTAGTTATTTCCTTTCTCGATATATTAGTTATTACTTTTAGTAGCACACGTTTGGCTATTATAGTGTATTTTACTGGATTTTCGCCATTATGGTGTTGGAGTGTATACTTTCAGATTCTTTATTATCGCGGTTGTCGCGGTTGACCCGATCGCGCGCCTGTTTGCCTGCACAGTCCGGTCATGTTACACTAGATGTAACACTTATGAGATATTTTACGGACCGCCACGCCCCACAGTGCGTCTCCCGGCCAGGTATCTTTTCCTATAAAATGAAGACACTTTATCTGCCGTCTTCCGGAGGACCGTCACCAGTTCTGGTCTTCTCAGAACCTCTGTGACGGGTCTCTCCCCCAGAAGGGCTCTTTGGTCTCTAACCAGTTCTCCTGTTTCTCTACATCTGAGGACCACGTGGTCCGGGGAAGCAATCACCCCGCGGACGTGGCACATATTGTCCTCAACTAGTTTTAAATCATCCTTCAGTCTCTGACGGTAGGACCCATGACCGGTAACGAAATGCAGTAGCTTCCAGTTCTAGGTTCATGTTTGCCCTCTGTGCCACGTCTGGAAACATGCTGAACACTCTTCTAGCCTTAGATGTTTCATTCCAGAATCTTTGCCACGCACTAGTCAGTATTTCTTGAATTTCTCCCTTTTTTCTGCTGCCTGATGTAAGATGTTCATAATTTTATCTCCTCTTCCTTTCTTTAACCAATACGCGGCTCTCATCCTTTTAATTTGAAGATGCATGGGCATAGTTGCGGTCGCCACCTGGAGTGCCTCCACCGGAGTGGTTCTATAGGCTCCTGTAAGACGGAGTAAGATTTGTCTTTGAGATTTGTTGATAATTTGTATTTGTCTTATCATCCATCCAGTGGCACCAGGAGCTGGCGGCATATCCAACAACGGAGCGAATTATGACATCGTGGTACATTCATATGATATTGATTGGTATTCTATAGTCGTTGGTAGCGATATTTACAATTTTATGTGATATTTTAATAGCTTTATTTTTTATTGTAGTCACATGGGATCTAAAATTTAACTTTTCATCGAGTAGTACATCTAGATATTTTATCTCTTTTTCTCTTTTAATTGTTTTCCCTTCTATCTTCATTATTGGTCCCCTACTGAAATTAAGTTTACCCTTAAATATTACATATTTCGTTTTTTTCTGCTGATATTAATAGTTTATTGTTCTCGCAGCACGATGTCATTCTTCCAATAATATGATTTGCTTTATCTTGTAGATCTTGCCTGCTTTTGCCCTTTATTACGACCGCCAGATCGTCCGCATATCTCACGATCCGTTCCACTTGTTCCAGTCCGTTCAGCAGTTCCAGACATGGCTGAAACATCACATCCCACACAATCGGCCCCAGCACTGAGCCCTGCGGGCATCCTTTTGTCGGAGCCTTGCTTACGACGCCATCAGCCGTATCTATTTCTATTGTTCTGTTTTGGAAGTAATCTTTTATTGTTTTCCAGACGTTTGGGTGAACCCGAATGTTCTTCAACTCCCTCAAAGCTTATGGCCACCGCACGTTATCACATGCGCCGGCAATGTCAAAGAAGACTCCCATGACGTATTTCCAATTATCCTGCTTTAACCTATTTACTGCCTCGCAGAACTCATTTATTGTATCTTCAGTTTATTTACCCCGACGAAAGCCATATTGTAGGTTACAGTGTTCTAGGTTTTCTCTTTTGTCATTAATTATACTAATTAATACTTTTTCAAAAATTTTGCTGATTACGTTAAGTAAGCAGATAGGTCTGTATGATTTGGGATTCGTCTTCGGTTTATCCTGTCCCTTATACAAAATAATGAGGTTTGCTTTTTTCCATATTTCTGGGAATCTTCCGAAACGTAGGCATTCATTGTATAATTTTGCTAAATATGGCGCCCAAAATTCCGCTAAAGATTTGTAGATTTCGTTTTTAATTCCGTCTGGACCCGGTGCCTTGTTTGCTTTTAGTGACTTTAGTGCGTCCTTTATTTCTTCATTGGTTATAGTTGGTAGTTTTTGTTCTTCGCCTGCTTCTGGGGGTTGCCTTACTTCTTGTCTCATTCTTGAGTGCTCCTCGTTGTCGTTGTCTTCGCTATCATCTGGAAATAATTTAGTAAAGATTAGCTCCATGGTTTGCTGCCAGTTCGCTGTAAACGTTCCATCGTCTTTTTTTAATGTATTCATTACACCTTTTGTTTTTATTTTTTGCATTACTATCTTGTAAGGCATACCCCAAATGTCCTTGCATAGGTTTTCGTCCACGAACTTTCCCCAGGTCTTCTTTTGGTTTTCAAATAGTTCTCTTTCAAATTCTTGTTTTATTTGCCGATATTTATTTAATCTTTGTATTTTCAGTTCGTGGTCTCTGGCTGCTTTATAACTTTTTCTACTTGCTTTTAGTCTCCGTTTAAGTTTATCTAATTTTTGGATCCAGAAAGGTTTCCTGTTGTTAGTTTTTTTTTGAGCCACACTTACGATTGCTTTTTGCGTAACTTTCTCAGTCTTCGCTGCGATGTCATCCAGATCCACGTCTCGTTCGATTTGAGGTAGTTCCAATTTGTTCATTAATTTAGTGTAGTTTAGTATTTTCGTACTATAATTTAACTTATTGGATTCTTCTTGTTCGTTGCTGTTATTTTTGTCTTGTTTAAAGTTAATAAAAAAGATAATGACACCGTGCTGGCTCGTCGTTGCGTGTTCCAACACACTCCACTCGTGTATATTCCTATGTATATTACCTTTTGTCATCGTTATATCTATGTTACTCTCCGCCCCTGCCCTGCCCTGGAATGTCGGTGGCTGATCTTCTTTATTATGGACCACAAGTTGTTATTGGTTAATTACGTTCTTCCCATTTCCATCTCTTCCAGGGTAGTGCCAGAGCAGGGACTTAGCATTAAAATCACCTAAAGTAAGTAAATTTCCCCTATAAAATCCTTCGAAAATTGTTTCCAGTTTATTTACAAAGATGTCGGCCGGCATAGAGAACTGGCAGTAGAGGTTGACAATGGTTATTTGGTGTTTTCCAAGTCTTAGGCTGAATGTCTGTATCCACTTACATGTGTATTTGGAGTCCACCAACGCTTCAATTTTCTTATTGAAGATTACCACAGCGACCATTGGACCCGGATCCTCTGGTATCAGTGTCACTGCATCTGTCGGCATGCCCGATATTTTCCACTTATTTATATAAGGTTCTTAAATGCATTCCACGTCCACCTTTTCTTTTCCGCAGTGTATCCTAAGTTCATGGGTTGCTAGGCGTGATCTGTCCAAGTTAACTTGGACAAATTTGAACATTTAGGGTTGTCTTAGGTGAACGCAGCATTCTGGAAATCTCTCCGTTGGCACAAATACTGTACGTCCATACGCCATAACGAACTGTCTGTAGACGTTATTTAGTTGAAAGGGCTCATCTCTTCTTTCAAACACTTTGTCTACCAGGTCCAATAGGTACTGTGGGTCCGTTGTTATTTTATTGGAACGTAGGTTAATCCTGTCAACTTCTTCAATTATCGTAAAAGTTATTGTTCTTCCATTTGGGTGGATATTTCTTACAATGATCCTAAGAGCTGCTGTCAGTAGTAACGGATCCTCAAGCCTCGACAGGATGTAGCGCTTGTTTAGATCTTCATAAAATTCGTTTGGGTTTAAACTCGTCATTCTAGCCTCACTTCCCTCCGCTACCTTCTCCTCTTTTTCCTCAGCCGTATCCTCTTCTTCCATGTCCTGCGAAGTCGTTTCAGAGCTCCTGTTTTTGTTTGCTTTTTTCTTATACAACCTCGGTATCCATGCCTTCCATCCTTTTTGCTTCCTCTTTCCGTCCTCCTCCTTCTTTTGTGTAGGTTGCCTCTTGTTCTCTGTTTGGTCCCTGTCGTTCTTCTCCATCTCAGTCTCCTGCATCTCCATTTCTTTGTCCGTTTCCGCCTCCGTAGTCCTTAGCGTGTTCCATGTTCTTATGATATTCTCGTAAAGATACTGGTCCTGTATTATCATAACTAGACCTACACTTTCCATATCGTGTTCCCACTTCTTCATGTGCTGTAGCACATCTGAGGCTTCTGCAGGCAATGTTTTCAATGTCTTGCAAAACACCTATAAAAACAACGATTTTTTACGAACCTTTCGGAACACATTCATCCAGACGCCAAGCTTTGCTCCACTCTGCCGCCAATTCGTTCACGGCTTCCTATAACCTTCTGCCATTTGCCGAAAAAAAACTGGCAGCTTTTCCTGCTCTTGTCTTCTCGTGCCAAAGCTCACAAACATTATCACGAGATTATCTGAATCATGGGATTACCTGATTTCACCATACTACAAAACAAATAAGATATTGAAAATGCCCTAAATTTTTAATTACAAGCAGAGAGAAACTCATCCAATGGGAATACACATACATGACGGCGAAGCCCATTCAAGAGGACATAATACTCACAAATATGAATTCAATAAAAAAATCAGAAAGATCCAAATAACAAAAATACGAGAGAAAACTTCTTTCTATTAATTGACATAATAGTTGGCTTTTGAGAGACAGGTGAACAAACGCCAAACTTCGGAATCCAAAATATAGTGCCTGAAAGCATTTAAGCTAAAAATATAACATATAAAAGCTAGCAGTTACAAACTACAAGGGGTTGAGAACTATTCATGAAACCTGAAGTCCTTTCCAATTTCAAGTCTGCTAAAATCACAGTAAATGTTACGTATGTTCTTTATTTTCAATGTAATGGCAGACCTGCGTTCAAAGCATTAGCCTTGGTGGTTGTCTGATAGAATGTCTGGTAAAATCACCAAATCATCTGTCATTAGAAAATTGTGAAATGGAAACGACAATGATTG
>JAGDQP010028927.1:5675-23769 GCA_022664845.1 Lepisma saccharinum
AGAGAGAGAGAGAGAGAGAGAGAGAGAGAGAGGCGCGGATCGAAGTATATTTGTATATTTATTAATGTTAACTTCTCAATTCGAAAATAACAGTCACATTTAGCACTTGATTTTTTGAAATTGTCACAGTTGTTAAAAAAAAATATAATATTGATTGCGCCTTTCCATGTCCACTTCCTCTGGGGCGCCTTCTTGAAAAATGTATTGGAAATGAACAGTATGTTGGCTTCTGAGAATTCCACCAACTTCTTTCCTCTCTTGTTTCTTTTGCCAAATCCAAAGTTCCCAATTTCCGTGTCAATCCTCTGCTTGGTTCCTACTTTCGCACTGAAGTCTCCTACTACAATTTTGTAATGCGATTTGCTACTATCCAAAATCTTCTGTATCTCCTCGTATAGGTCTTCGATTTCCTCGTCCGGATGTGAGGTTGTTGGAGCATACACTTGAATAATTTCCATACTGTATCTGTTTTTAATACTACCCGTGCGATTCTATCTGAAATTCCTTCAATTTTTGTGATCCGTGACTTCAGGTCTTTTATTAATTATAAAGCCAACGCCTCTCGGTTTTCCATTTTCTGTTCCTTTAAAGTAGAACGTGTGCCCCGACGGTAGTTCCAACTGTTCTTCATTCTTCCTCCACACTTCTGATAATCCTATGATGTCCCACTTAATCCTCTTGAGTTCATTCTGCAAATATTCTAATTTGTCCTCTCCTGCAAGTGACTGACAGTTGAGAGTCGCCACGTATAGGTCCGTTCGAGTTGCCGTGTCGGTGTCCTGGAAGTCTACAGTCCAAACCTGGGTATTTTGACCCTCCGACTTCCTGCAGGACTGACCGCTGCCGTTGCCAGCTGCATTCCGTCCTTCGGGTAATGAGGCCCTCCGAGGCTGTTTCCTTACTTGTACCATCATGTGTAAAGAACGGAGGGGTGCTGACATTTGACTCACCACGCTGTCAGCTAATGCGAGTTGGTGAGCAGCCCGTCCATGTTCGTTCGCCAAGCAGTTGCTTGGGTACTAACAGGCCCCACAACGTGAACGTATGGGTATTGGTGTGTGTGTGTGTGTGTAATTCTGAAACAAGGACTATATTAAAGAAATAAAATAAGGAAGTTCTGCAATAAAAGCAAAATTTTATTACTGATCCTCTTCTTTACATTTACCGCAGCTTCTGTCTGCAAAATATGTACCCAATTTTTCGAAATAATGAACTTATTCTCTTTTTCTGACTCTCTCATATAACTATATTGTAGGTTTACGAAGAACCCACAGTAATGTCAGACACGATTTCTAGGTGGTTCTATTTTTTTCGTTAATTTACAGAAGGAAATATGTTGAATGCATTGTAGTGCAAGAAGAAAATGTTTTTAAAAAGAGTTGTTTAGAGAAAACTGACACATTTAAGTGGGAGCTAGATTGGTACAGAGTAAAAAAAAAAATGACGCAGTGGGAGGAGAGGCTTAGCAGGGGAACATGGCGGCATGTGCAGTGTATGTATGAGTAATGTGATTTTTCGTGACAGTATGAGAAAGCGAAGCTCAAGTAACCGATTATCGCTTTCCCGGCATTACTTCATGACTTGTGTAAGGAGTTATATGACAGAATTTCTTACGAGAAAGGGTAACTTCTGTGTTGTCTCGTGAAATATTGTAATATGTATGTAACGTGGTGACCTCTAGTTGTCACAAGAGTACTGCGTGGCAATGTTGGGGATCAAAGATGCAAGCTGTATATGCATAAACATTACAAAGGACGTATAGTAGTTGCAAAATACTACCATAAGAAGTATCTCACCCACCAACCAGGTGCTGGCTGATTCTAATGTGACTCAAGAACATTAGATATGGTGATAACTGATAACATATTACTATACAAGAGAGGAACAGTACGGGAGCAGCAGTTCCTGTACTCTGTGTCGTTTTATATGCAAACACATTGCCTACTGAAACAATACCAATTTGTGAATGAAGCTGATTCATACAAGGAAAAGCAAAACGGAACAGACTGAAGTAGATTTTCCCAGTGCAAACTACCTATATACCTTATCTGTGTTTCCTAGGATCCCTTGCATTTCATGTTCATCAATGACTTGTTACCAAACGTACTAAACAGGCTGCTGAACTAAGGGCCTGCAGCCCTTTTGTAAAGCAGGCTCTCAAGTATTCAAAGGACCCGTCAAGGACTTGAACCCGCTACCACGCCCACAAAAGCGAGCGTGCTAACCATTCGCATAACCGGGTGGTCTATGAGAATGTTCATGAATCGCAATTTCTGTCCCACGACATCAAGTCGCCAATAAACTAATGAACCGTCAAATATCCTTATTTCCTTACACCGAGCCAACAAGGAAATAAGAATATGTTCTTTGAGGCACGCTAATAACATTACAATGCCGGATCAACGCTCATTTCGTGGTAAGAAGAAAAACAGTTCCGACATTTTCTAGTGTTTGCACGGGCGATTTTCACAATCACACAACATTACCTCATCTTCAAAGTTAACCAACGCATGAGCATATTGCATGTTTTACAGGAAAAAAAAAAGTACGCTTTGCACAATGTTTATCTAGCAATGAAATTCCTTATTTCAATTATCGCACTGTTAATACAATACAAAATATACTAAGAGTGTCGTCAACAGCTATTAAAACATCAGAATTACGCTCCAAGGATCTGACTCAGGTAAACTAATACTGGTCGTACCCTGAGGTCGGCCATCCTGTCTGAGGTTTCTCTTCAATCACAGCATCCTAATTCCGGGATGGTACCTTCAAACGTGTCTCTGGCCACTTCCTTCCCACATTCCTACATTATATCTACCTAAGACCAAGATGTTATTCCACCCTATCCCCAAAGACTATAAAAGCAAAAGAATTCAAATTTGTAAAGTTGCACCAACTGACTTCCTGATGTGTCACTAATATGAATCGGCAACAGCAACGAAGTTATATTAGTTTTTAATGTGTTCAGATAACCAAGATGACACAATAATAATAACATACCAACAATTAAAGATCCACACGTTGATCCCCCCCCCCCAAAAAAAAAAAAAACAACATAGTATCAAGAACATTTATGTCTGGACAACTCAAGTAAGGAATATTTAATTTCAATTAACTGTTCTTTTTTAACGTTTTCCTCTAAGACAACTGTGAAGCATATTAGAACATTTTTATAGCAGTAAACAACGCTCAGTTGACGGCTGTTAAAAACAAGAACTTGTTCCATTCTACGCACACATACATACACTTACATTTTCCTGTTAAAAGTACGAACACAGATGCGGGACTGTTTTAACACCAACTCTTGGGTCGACATATAGTACCATCAACGATGTGTAACCATGACATAATTTCCTGTTATGATTGTGACATTAAAAGGAAAATCCTATTGTAGTTTTCAACACGTCACCCATATGATTCTGTTAATTCATTTCCTAAGTAATATTCCGTTCCAATTTTAGAATGTTCATGGTGAATTTCATTTGATCAAAATAGCTAGCTACACTTTTCCGTGTGGCAAGTTATACAACTACCATCCATGTATACTAGCCAAAACGCCCTGCAACAGGGACTTAAATCCGAGATATAAAACGTAAAATAAATTATGTATTACTTACTATATGAACTCAGAGTAGTATAAATGTGACACTGCACGACGCGTTTGAACTATTGAATTACTTGACACGAACAGGAAACCCAATGAAGTGTTCATATGACATACGTAAACTTTTGAGGTGATCTTCGGAAGTCGCCATGTTTGTAAATGAAGTTTGGTTACGGAACGAAGATAAACTTCAACAAACATCTATTTCTAACTTCTTCCTATATTCACGGAATTCAACGTCGGCAAAATTAACGAGAACATTTTATTCGAAATTTGTCCAGAAAATTGCATTATTATACTGTGTCAAAGGCGGCGCTACAAATCGACATATTGCAATGTCCAAATTTGTTAATTAGCCCCTTCCGAAACTTTGGGGCGGGATGGCGCAGTCACTTATCTCCAGTGACAAGGCTTTGAAACAATTTGTTTAATTTTTGTTACTTTGCTCTTTCTTTTTTTCCTTTCCATTCTTTCTTTGGAAAATATAGGTCAGCGCAGATACACCGTACTTTGAAATCATGACTAGCCTTTATCTTGCCAACTTTATCGGTGTTCAGGCGGTCATCTGATTTCATCATCAACCAACCAAGTCATCATGTGTCTGTCCTTGGTTATTCACAAAGTCAATTCAAGCAGATAAAGTCACACAGTTGCAAATTCTACCACAGAACTTCACGAACATAATGACTAAGCTTTGAAGCCAGTTACGAACTGTCTAGTTGTAAATTGTATAAACTACCTTCAACTTTTGCTAATTACCAAGCATACACACTGCCCTACATTTAAAATGATTTTATACAGAATCAACATTGATTCATGACCATTTATTTTAGTTAATGCTTAGCGGTAGGTAGAAGGGAAAGAAACAGTTAAGTAGATAGAAATCGTTGAGAGATTTATCACCGCGATAATCCTGAGGGGAAATTTATGCATGCTTGCCTGCCAGCCAGTTATGACAGAACTATATACAGTGATTTCGCAGAACGCAAAAATGTCTTATTGCTATTATATCTCATCCAATTCTGGCATATCTTAATTAGGTACTTTAAAGCGATAATTTTGAAAAAAATATTATGAATGAATGAGAAAACTGCAAATAAGGCAGAAGGGATATAAATAAATTGTCCAATAGGTGTCTAACCGCGTAGTGATTTTGACTTACCCGAAACAAAGTAATTCGTACCTTTCATATTATACAGACTAGCCAATTTGGTCCATTGACCCCTGAGCCAAACTATTAATTTTCATTTCCTGTTATTAAATACCGGTAGCTCACAATGTCAGTAGAAAAAGTTCGTAAGCAGATTTCGTAGACTTGAAATCAGCATTAAGAATAAAGTGCCTATGTAAACGCCTATCATCCTGATTGATAATGTCTACGATGTTACTGTTTCGCCTGGTCTGGATACCAGGTTAGCATCTATAATAAGGCCCCGTTTGACATTTTCATCCGTTTCGAAAAAAAAAATTGACGGGGTGAAGGGGGCTCCATCCCTCAACCTTAGACAAACTACGGACATACAAAAGCAGTGTTCCTTTCAAGTGGGAAGTGACCGGAAGTACTGCCCTCCAAAATACGGGAAACAGCTCCATACCTGGCCTGAGTCACAGATGAGTGAAGACCATAAATAAATTCAAATACAAATAAAAAATTCTGATGTCCAGATCTGAATGGTAATGTGAAAAAGGCAATAATGACTAGTGACACCTGTAGTTCATATTCAGGCAAAACTATATAAAAGTTTTCATTCTGTTTATTACTTGTATTCTCACGCAAAGTTACAAATACACTTTTAAGACAAATTTTATAAAGAAAACTAATTACGTTAGTGATTAGTCTGATTACTCATGAGACTGGAAGCTATGCACCATGCTTCTAGTGTTAGCATCCACGTTGTCCTTGGCAATATATTCTGAACGTTACGTTCAGGTAATTTAATTTGACAGTAACAACAACAACAACGTTCGCACCACCTGACTGACTCCACCCTCTTAACGCTTAAACAATAAGCACCACACACACTCAGTTCTGCGCATGCACTTGTGTAAAGGTCGGATCTCTATTGGGGTTCCGGTGGCCGTATCACTTGATCAAAAAATATTTCAACATAGTCCTCCGCCCGAGCCGAGACTTAAAACAAGCTGCCGTCACTCAGTGGTAGAGCGTTGGCGTAGCATTCGGAAGGTCTTGGGTTCGATCTCAGCGGCCGGCCGACCATCCTGACTGAGGTTTTTCCTCAGTGATACCAGGCAAATGACCAGATGGCACCTTCAACCCTGGCCGACACCTTCCCCCTCCTCTATCCCGATCTGAGCCTTACATGCCTAAAGGTCATAAACAAAATTAACTGACACTTTAAAAAGTCATATTGGGAGGTGTATCAAACTAACATGCTTCAATCACATGATATTTAAATGCGAATTACATTACAATACCGTCCCGTGGTTTAGGTTAGTCAGGCCCTAGTTAGCAACAAACCAGGAAATCCTTAAGCATTTTGGCCTAGCCAAACGACAGTTTCCTTCCGTTCATGTTTACGAAAAGGAAAATAACCACATTCATTACATCGAAATAGTTTATTGTAGTGAAACACGACTCAATTGTTTGTTGTTAACGATTCACCACGTTCTCAGAATGTGATGTCAACTTTGTATTGATATAAGATAGAATCAAGAAAGGCTATTTATTATCAATTGAATGCGAACCGTTTACTTCGTATCAACTATGTTATCTTCACGGACGTAGAGATATTCAGTACTGTTGACTAATCTAAATAACCCTAATTGCTCATTAAGAAAAAAAAAAAAAACATGGATTTATTTTCTATCGTTAAACAAAGGCAACAGTGGTTTCATGACAATCGTGTCGTCAGATTCTTATCCTGATTCGTCATTACTATTCAATAAGGACAGAAAAACTGGTATATTTAAGGGAGACTATGAAACAAAATTACAACTCAAACACAAACATACTAGGGTCGTTTGAAAACTTCTACGTCTACCTACGAAATATTGAAATTGCTGATTTTGGTTACCATCTTCATTTTCAAACATTGTGAGACTGTGAACACCATTTGGTGGCGATTGTTGCTTTTTGTATATATTTGCACGTAAATAAATAAATAAATAAAAAAAAACAGGTGTGTAGACATATTTAAAAGATAATGAAACTGAAGATATGTCATTGAATACACGCATATGAACGGCTTAACCTTAAATGTTATGTATGTTGACTAATCAACACTTATGGAACACGCCTCCTCTTATGTGGTGATTCCGCCAGACACTCCACCCGTTGCGGTGTCATTCCCCAAATTCTCAATAACACCCTACCCCAACTTCAAAGTTTTTGCTGTGAAAAATCGATAGAAACCGTGCAAAATTCCACTAACACCCTCCCAATTTTGACTTTACACCCACCCACCCACCCAACTGAAAATCCTGCTCTTATGCCACTGTGAAGAAACTGAATTCAAGAGAACACGTGCAGAACTGGAAGGTCCATTGAAACTGTGTAGAAAACTTACGAACGTATTAAAAATTATCGATGATTGACAATCAAACAGACTAAGAAGAAAGTGGGACTCCTCAAAAGCAATGGTTGACCGAAATCAGAGCTTTCAGCTAGATGGATTCCAACGCGAATCTAAAGATGGCCAGGGAAGCATATCACGGGAAAACCTGATCTGGGTGGATAGCGATTCCTTTCAACGCAGATTCATAATACACGAAACATGGGTTCATCACCAACAACCTCAGTCGAAACGAAGTGGGTGGACTTAAAAACTTTTGGAGGGTCACACTCACGGTGTTCTCGGACGAGATAATATTCAACGATGCAATGTAACGAAAAAGGTGGGTTCCCACGAACATACACATGAAAATGTTAGGGCTTGAGCCTGAGATGCCTAAAGGCCATAAATGAACTCGGTGAAAATGTTAGGTGTGCACTCAAGGGTGGCGCGACATGTCCCACGGACAGGACAAACCGTTTATGTAAAATGGATAAAGAACATGTGTCCAAACCGGGTATCAGACCCTGAACCCCATGATTCCAGGACAGCGAGGTTACCGTACGGACTCAATCATAAGGGAGACTTCACAATAGATAATTAGGTTTCACATTTTCCGACAGAATGTGGCATTTGTTAAGTTAACATCCTAGCATTCGCCTGGTGAAAACCTTTCTGGATAGACCCTAGTCGAGAGCAGGACTGGAAACCTGTGTGCTATACTTCTGAAGTCTGTGACTAACAACTAAACCCCAAGAGGGCGAAGTAGATTTTACTTTTGGAAAGAGCTTCCCGTCCCGTAAAGCACTACATACAACAACTTCTTCTACCTAGCCTATATTATCTTCAAGAACATAGTTTTAAAATAAAACTAGATAAAGAAATGATTCATTCTTGTATAAACTAACTGCTCCTTTCCTATGATCACACTTCCCGGCACAAGTGACTTATCACTGGTTTGGTTTCCTCCTTTATTTATTTGTTGCTTCACTTTTTCCCGTTCAATCACTCCCTACCAATGCTGCTATGACGAGGGACAACTTCCTATCTAAGTTCCTTGTCCTATTTCCTTCCCAATGCATAGGTCTAATTTCCAATTCCGAAATGCGACTGTCGATCACTGATTGAAGGGAAAAATGAATGTCAATCACAGACACGATTAACAAGCATAAGTCATGCCCAATAGTTTGACTTTGCAGACTTAAGTGGACATTTAGTGCAAACATTCAGTAAGAAAACACTGTACTGTCAGCACATTGCAAATGACAGCGTACATGCAGGTCACTAAATCCCAGTTTGAAGTTATGTTTCTTTCTATCAGCTTGTACATGCACTAGCGCGCGCTTGCTAGAGGCTGAGTGCGTATAGTGCAAAATTACTATATCAAGGTCACCAAACCCACATCTAACCAGTCCTCTCTACCTGCTTTCACAGCTAGGCGGACAAATTTCTGGTGATGGTGGGGTTATATATGTTTCTATGCATAGAACATATATAACTCAGCAGGTCGGTAGCCTGAGAGAACTAGAGGACCTGCCTCCCCTTATTTTTAAGGCTTTTTGGGTCTATATCAATATACCGCTCCAGAATTTGCCTTTAGAGAAACCTGCTATACCTTCTTCTTTATGCCACGAAATGTTATTTTACATTACTTCAATCACGGAAAATGACGAATACGTAACAATAATACAAAATAAAAATAGACCATCCAGGTATTAATATTTTTCCTGGATTGAAGGAGGAAAAACAGTCCGGATGGCCAGCACCTGGAATCGATCCCAGGACCTTGCAAATGGGATGTCAACGTACTACAAATTGAGCTACAGACGCACGGTTGCTATAGAAAGGATGCAGTCAATACGCGAACGGTTTTTAAATTTATCACATCCATACCACCTTGAAGTTAAGACTTCTGAGAGAAATGAATCGTCTACACCTACTTGTCCCTTCTCGTTCCCCTATACATCATAGCGTGATTCGATTTACTCAGCCATACGTCTCCCCTTCAACCATCAATATAGAATGAAGGGGAAATGTAATAACAAGGCTTTAGCACATCTTCCTTGCTTGCGACTTCGACAAAAATAGACTGATACACTGAACACACAAAAGATCCCCCACTTAATAACATTAATCAGACAGCTTCTACTAGGAAATTAAAGATATTCTATACAGAGGGAATAATATATCATGTTTCGTTCTCCTCATAGTATACAATACTACTACCAGGCAACTACTTCCTAAAACATCATGTGAGACACCAATCAATCTGATATTCAACTTCAAAAGGGGCGAAGTAAGAAGAGAAAAAAGAGTGGAAGTTAGCTTGGTCAAGTTGTTTACGAATGAGATATCAATAACAATAAAAGTGGCGCAATCGGTAATGATCGGTGTAGTTATTATGTACTGTATATCTACTGCTATCGCAGTCTTCACAAGGCTGAGTCATGCCTGTTTACCAATGGTATGGAGACGGACTTGAAAACACATTTTCGCTGTAGTGAAGCAACGTATAATATGCAAGAGATACTGCAGTATTTGCCGGCGTATAAGACCTCTTTTTGAGGACGGTTTTCGGGGGGGGGGGGGGGGTTAAATTATGTACGTTAGAATTCCATTAGTTTCGGCCCTTTTGAAGACAATTTTATATCAGCAATACCTTAGACCCTACATTCAAAATTACAAAAGAAATGTAATGGAAACAAATGCGGTGAAATACGACTATTCAAATTCAACATAGTTGTTTGTATTTGCCGGAGTATCGGCGTATAAGACGCACCCTCTTTTTGAGGGAAAGAAGTGCGTCTTATACGCTGGTAAATACGGTAATTTCAAAGCAGGATTTTGTTTTTAATATCTAATCAATTTATATCATTATATGTGTAGACATGAAGTGCAAAATTAAGAAATATGAGAATAACTACGGCAAAACTGGCGTTCACTAACACTTAAACCTATCGCTGGTTCAAAGCGGTTTTTTTTTAAACTTGGCAGAGTAAAGAAGCTACTACATCCTTGCCGATTAGTTTGCTCAACACGCCTACCCTTGAGCAAACTCGACAGATTTTTTGAATTGGCAACTGGACTGTTGAAATGTGGACATGAAGAATAGAAAGAAAATCAACTGATACAGTGAATATCCGTATAGTAAGTAGCCTCACATTTCAGAGAAGGTATAGCAGCGAATCTTGGGTCCAGAGACTGCAGGGTAGCCGGCTTCCATACCACTTGCGGTTAACCAAACATTGACACCCACCGCCAGAAATTATCTTCTTTTTTTCCCTCAAAGCAGATGGCAACAGCTTAAACCCCTTTCCCCCATTGAATGCTTACGTACTTGAGCGACCCCCAGAAAGAGAAAAAGACAAGATCTTCAGAAAGAAGTGGAGAAAGAGTCGGGAAACGCAAAGACTGGACAAGATCCCCTCCATATGGCTGTGGTTTAGACATCAGCATAGAGTTAGAGGTCTTTTTTGTATTGCACTGGAGAATACGAAACAGAAATGTTGTAAATTAATGCATCAGTTTCTTACTACGCAAAAGAAATTTCTTCTCTCTCCCTGTTGTCTGTCAAATTGTTAAGAAAATTTAGATCAAGAACAATTTACAAATTATCACACTAATAGATTAAGCCGGTTCCGAGGTTTTTTTGCCACATGAAATGGTGAGTCTCCGTGCAAGAAAAATCCCGATCTAGCTGGACCACCGTATGACATTTCCAACTTAACCTGGCACCGTTTTTATCTTCTGTCCCTCACTCAATCTGTAAATCATTCTTCATCGAACAAGGGAGAGAGAAGCGGGTTCTGAAACAGTTTTTTCTAAACATGAACAGCAGCGAAAGCAAGAAATGCTTCAAATCCCGACGTAAGATTTACAGAAAGACTACACGATAGCGTTTTCGTTGTGAAACCCTGAAAACACACTTGCCAGTATGGCCGGAAGCATGACTCGCACCTGCGTGCTTTTTCGAAGTCCGTGACCGTAATAACTACACCACGGGGCTATGGAAATTAATGCAGAAGACAGGGTCCATGAAATAATGGTGCAAACTTCGGGGGGGGGGGGGTATTTACTTCAAACCAAGAAAAAAGTTCCTTTGAAAAAATATGATTCGTTTCGGAGCTACGAAATCTTGTCGAAAGCGCTCAAAGCTATAGCGGTATCGTCCCAAATGACGTCATGTCTCGGCAATTAATGGCGTAAGCGGGGTTGGCTTAGCAAATCACACTCGTAGTAGTACTATGCTTGCCCTATTAAACCATTTAATGACAATGAAATTATTTGCCTTCGAAACCTGTCTATGCGGCACTCCTTCAATCGAAAGCATTGATTAAATACTTATCGGGTACTACTTCGAGTGTGATTTGCCAAGTCGATACCGCTTAAGTCATGTGTCGAGCTATGACGTCATTTGTGACGATGCTACCCGACTTCAAGCGCTCGTATCTCCGAAACTCCATAATTCTGGATTTCATCAATGAAACATTTTTCTTGTTTTGATGTAATCAGTACCCGAAGTCTGCACCATTATTTAGGGTCACCCTGTATAACATCAAATAATATCTACTGCATCCTACTTTGAACTCGCCTAATAAAAAAGCAACATGTTTCTTTATCTTATCAACGCATTGTTTTGTACCTTGGGAGATTTAGACTCTGTCATCACTCGTATCAAATTCACATCATTCAATACTCCAGAAACGTCTCGTGTAAATCAAGAAAAATAAAATCTTATTCAATGACAAATTAAACCAGATATACATATATATATACACACACAGCAGGCTGTTTGCATGTCGGCAGAATACTTAAAACCTTGTGCGACTTCCGATTCGTTTTTGTTTATGAAACAGATTCCACCTGTTGCTGTTGAATTTGGAGGTACCACGCAAGTTCCCATCATTTCCCAACCAAATTAAAAACGTGCTTTTTCGAAATACTTTTTAACTCAAAAAATGCCGGTAACGTGAATGAGATGGTCCTCCTACTCACTAAACACATTCCCTTTTGATGAGAAAAGAATTCCGTAGTGACGAAACACACCATCCATACAAAAAGGCCAAATTCCTTCACGCTCAGATTTAAAGAAAAAAGAAATGAAAAAAGGCTCGGGAAGATTCGCAACTAGTTCGACAACTATATCCATCTAGTGGGAACAAGTAACAAGTGGCAAGATTAGTTTTATAAAAGCCAAGATGTAACAGATACAAAAACAACAACAATTGGTTTTCATTTCTGAAAACTTTTTTTCATAATCTTACCTCTCATCTTCACTGTCTACAGTCGGTGTAGGCGTCTGCGCATCCAGCTTGAAGAACAAAAAGTAGAAGTTGTTCCAGCGCACTCGAAATTAAAAAGATTTTTATCCTTCCAAATATCTCACTTTGTACACTCACTAAAACACTTTCATCTTCAGGACGTTTATACAAACTATTTACTTTGCAATACAACCTAATAATAATCCTCACTGTATTTCTCCGTAATGTTAACTTCCCAAGTTTTGGATAACTTTTTTTCGTAGCACTTGGATGAAGTAAACAAACACAATCTTCGTTTTACTGACAAAACAATTGAATGCGGCACTATGCTTCTCTATTTTTCCACTGTATAAAACACACTACAATACCACAATTTAGTAAACAACAGAAACACTCCTGTTGTTCCTTTTGTTTTCAATATTCGCTCAACAATTACAAGACAATAATTTGCTACACTACACTGTATTGTTATTTTTTTTTAAAAAGTTACTCAAGTTGCTGATAAAACCACTTTTCCTTTATAAATATAAAACGTTGAATAAATCACAAAAACATACACACGCACACCAAGCTATGAAACCTGAACGTGTTATGAGCACTCTTGATAATTCCCTTCCCACAGGCAATTCTCTCTTGGTTCCCCCTTCTCCCGCTCTTCTCTCTCTCTCCCCTCTCCTACCACGACTATAGTCTCGACACCACAAGACTTCGACTGCCAATTGGAGATCGTCGACTCACACACACTTTTCACACAACCCCTACTGGGGTCGAGAGTTTCTGCTCACGGCACGGTTCCTGCACACAGGCGGTGTTGCCATGTTTTTCCCTTTTGTATTCTTTACTTTGACAGACACATTCCTTTTGCCTACTCAGAACTGAATTATTATTTATCGTTACGTATGTGTGAGTGTGTGCGAATTATTTACATTTCTCGTATGTTCAAAACATATTAATTCACATATCTCACATGAACAATTAACTTTATAAGCTTTTTTCCCTGCACAGTAAGCTTCATTTTTGACGCATTAATTACAGATTTTTAACAATTACTTCTAAAATTGTAATTTTAAAATTAATGAAAAACAATATCAAAGTTTTAATATACTGTAGTACATATGAAACAAATGTTTGAGATTTTTAATGATATTTTCTTTCGGTAAGTAGTACAAATATCAAGGATAAAATAAACACAAGAATCCGTCAGTCTTTAGAACTTTGCTAACCGGTCTCTTTGTAAAATAATTGCAATCTAATTGAAAATGAAGAGGTGACTAAAAAACAAGGCACAAATAACTTATGGTGCATTCGATGACAACGTACTCAGGCATGGGCGGATTTATTGGGGTATAGGGAGCATTGCCCCAGTCATTTCAGAAATACTATGAAATCCCCCGGAATAGCTTCCACCCTTAAATAATTTTCCCCCAAGGTCTCTCCTAAATCCTGAAATGAATGGGGCAATGCCCCCCCCCCATAAATCCGCCAATGTACTCAGGTGTGTACAGTCACGGAACTACCTACTGCGGGAGTCTAGCAATTATTTAGTCTATGGTCTAGGATTTAGTTCCTAATTAACTTATATTTATGGACTAGATAGGTTCAGCCTGCCAGATACCGTTCCTCAGACATGTCATGGCTTCCCTGTCTGACCCATAAATATAATCTAAATAATAAATCTAAATGTTAGTTCTTTTTCAACTCCCGCAGTACTTACTTCGTGGCTGTACAGTGGGGTTAGCATGAAATCTTACATGGAGATACTTTATACGTAGCTAATCACCTGAAAAAGCGAGAAACATTTGTTAATAACACAAACTTTTAAATCTTACGAACATAGGGGGGGGGGAATGTAGTCGGGTAATGTGGCTCTTTAAATAGATGAAGCCCTGAAGTTCTATCTCTAGTTAATTTGTGCACACCAATACGTAAACCAATGTTACTCTGATTTACGTTTCCGTTGTACTAATTCTGATACTGTAATTTAATTCAGATCACCCATTAACAGATTCTGTCTGGTCTTCCATCTCCAATAGTTTATCAGGTAATACCTGCAATAGATTGTGCGCTACTTTATAATCTATCGACTGAATTGTTTCTGGACAACTGTCATTTCGGTCGTATTATTTAATTTCTATGTAGTAATACAGTATACACTAGACTAAATAAATAAAAAAAGAACCTATCGCTTTCAGTCACCAGATTAAAAACGGTGTCGTATTAATGGGGGTTTACTGTATAAATTTTTCATTTTTATTTTTATTATTATTATGAGGTCTTCACCTGTTATGATTAATCACCCCTACCACCTACCCAGGTAATAAAACAATTTGGAGAGTGGATGACATTTGTAAATATTGTGTATAATTATTAATTTGGGTGTTTTATTAAATATATGATATTATGGTTGAATTTAGGAAATAGATGAAACATTGGTGTAATAATGCTTTTCGTATATTTGGTTTTGGGAAGATAGATTCAAGCAAGAGAATTAGGTTATAGGTCGCACGAGTAAATTGCTTTTAGATAACTGTCTTGGTGTTTGTTCAATCTATTCAATAACCTTCAGACGTTCTCTACCATGTCCTTTTCTTGTCTTTTCTTGAGTAAAAGTATAGAAGAGAATTAGACTCGTGCCAAACTAAATACATGTGTAATGTTTATGAATAAAACTATTGTTTTGTGTGAGTACTCTGTTAGAGGCTAGCCCTCCACGTGCAGTAAAAGTTATATTAAAAGGTTTTGTAACTAGTATATGTTAAGGGCGAAGTGGTCTACGTGACAAGTAAGTAAGTCACGTGGTGGGGGCTCAAAGTGTAAAATTATGGAATCATAAAAGAGTCTGTACGGGAGAGAATTGTCGCATTCACTCTCCCCTTTTTCACAGAAGGTAACTATATTATTTTTGTCTCTGATTCTTGTTGACGTTATAATCATCGAGTCATTCTGTTTTGTACTTAATTGCCTGAAAGAACTTTGAAATTGCTTGATACTTGTTAATCAAGACAAATAATACAAGTCAATAACTTGTTGTACTTTACAAATATCTTGTCTTTATTGAATATCAGTTAACAAGGCTTCTAAGCATAGAAGCAGCTGTACTAAATTGTTGTAGTTTCTCAAACTTAACTCTGTGCTTAATTACCAATAAATTGTTATTTGTTTCTTAAACATTTTTGTGTTTATGAGTTCGATTCCTACGCAGGTCATTCCACGTTACTGTTTAGATAGTTAAGTGACCAAATTATCTTTCATACAACAACGGGTCAATATATTGGCCATTGAACCCAAATCTGAAATCAGTTTGTCCTTACCTGCTTCTATTGGGGCGCTAGAATGAATGCATAATTCAAGAGAATGATAAAGTCTCTTTCACTCTATGGAAATTAAAATGGGGGATCGGAGTGGATCGTATCAGTAAATTCTTTCTTCTGCCACGACAATATTAATGTAAAAATCCTCCATGAAAGCAGTTTGAAAACATTACAGAATCATATATCATGTCTTGTTTTCCTTTACTCACTTCGAAACCCGAATATCGAGGCTTGAAACCACGAGGCTGTAGCTCAATTCATAGAGAGTTGACTTCGCTTTAGGGAGATCCTGGGTTCCATACCACTGGACGACCATCATGATTGAAGTTTTCCCAGGGATTTTCCTGTCATATCAGGTAAATGCTGGGATGATACTCAATTCCTGACCGACACCTTCCCGTATCTTTTCCCTTACCCTATTTCAGCCTGAGCGATACATGCCTAAAGGACATAAATATTTCAATCGATCAATTACTTCTCGGTTTTGTTTATTCTTGGACTTCGAAACCAAATCGGTGCCATAACACGGTCTTTCGTCCAAGTAAGGGGCGTGTGACTAGCCCAGCGACTCTCATTACCACTTCCTCCCTTAATTTTGTGATCGGAAATGGATACTCACGATGCTGGAAAACCACAAAAAAATTCAATGAACTCCACCGATAATTGAACATGGTCCCACTTTAACAGACAGCAACAATACATCAACTGAATGCAATATGGCAACAATATTAAATTTACGGTATGGGAGATGAAACGCGGATGAAGTAATGACTTTCAAGTCTTAATTCTAACATACAGTAAAACTTCTGTTAACCGAACTAGCGTTTGTTTAACTGAAACGACAAAAAAAAAAAAAAAAAACTTCGAAAAAGATATTATTTGAAATACTAACAGAAAAAGATAGAAGATTAAAAAAGAAACAGTAAACTTAGTTGTATAAGAAGTTGTACAACTGTAGAAGCATTTAAAGCTTTATTAAAAGTCTGTTATATACGTAATCTAAAAGTGTATTTTATCCGAAATGACCTCCGCCCCCTTATTTGGGATAACAGGGGCCTGACAGTCCACCGGTTGAGAAGCACTGATACAGGCTTTTTTTAAATATATATTGTGTGTGTTTTTTTAATTGTTGTTGTCTCCTGAATTGTTTTCTTTCATTTACAAGAGCATTATACAAGAATGAAAAGAAACCGAATGACTGAATTGCCTTTATTGAGATCACCTGAAGAAATGCAGAGGTAATAAGATGAAACAACAATGAGAGATGCCAGCATGGTTTGTGAGAGGAGAGAATGAGGAAAGATTAGGTGAGGGCTTTGTCCTCCTCCAAGGCTAGATTTCACGCAAAAGAGAAACTGAGTTTGTCGGCATGTCATGCACTGCACCATCAGAAGAAAAAGTTCGTGACTGCTAGAAGCAGCTGCAAGTAGCCCCTCACTCACGAAGACGACGACTCATCTCTCTTCTCAGAGAAATGAACAAAATGCCCATGTCACAAATAATAATGCTCCTTCGCGAAACATGAGCAAGCACAAACGAAAATACATTTCTGCAAGTATAAGAACAGCATTTTCTTAAGATAATTATCGGCATCTAATATATTCAAATTGAAATGGGCTCTGTTTTGGATTAGGGTAGTCATCATATTTTCAACTTTTTTTTAAAATATATTTTTAGTGTAGTTTTTTTTTATGCGCGGTCTTTTTATTTTAAGTTTAGGGCAATGTTACTTAAATTAGGAAAGGTCATGTTAGTTCATTGCACTGTACAGTAAAACAACCTGCTCTGGTTCATATAGGGGGTGGGGGTGGATACCATTCTTCGTAATGAAGATGATGCATTCCAAAGCATTCCCAGAGTGCAACACATTTATTTACATTCAATTAACATTATATCAATATAAGCTTGATATTGCAGTCAAACACGACTATCCTATACGATAGTGGGCAACAATTTAAGGAAATACCTAAAGTCTTTGCATATGACCTACATACTATTGGAACTGTTTTAATGCCAAGGACGTTTGTTATTTACGTGGTTCCGGGGTCCAAAAACTCTTCGGAGTCAATTAAACGCAGTAGTTATCAGAAACTGTAAATCTCGTCGTTAGAAGGGCGCCGCCAACTCGTTTGGGACGTTACTGTTAATAGTAGGGGTGGGGTGGAGAGGGAAGCAAAGAAATACCAATGTTAGTAATTGTTTTATTTATTGCTGAGAGAAGGTAACTTCTTTGTAGCAACTGAGTGCCCGTGTGCTTTATATAATTTGCCTACTCGAAAACAATGGATGAAAAATAAAATACGAAATGAAAAAGTGTCAAAATAACTAAAGAAAATACAACATACAGAATAAAAGCGCAATATATATATATATATATATATATATATATATATATATAACTAA
>JAGDQP010028928.1:0-12600 GCA_022664845.1 Lepisma saccharinum
AGCTGTACGTAATCCTTTTTTCTCCTTCATTTGTCTAAAATTTACCTCAAATTGCCTTCCCGGCTTTCCTTTGTACTAGTTATATATCTATATATATATACCCTGATCTCTTAGCTCCTTAGTGAAGCTAATTTTTGCATGATGTGATTCTGTAATTTTTGTTTAAAAATGGAGCTGTGAATCATCATTGTCAAGTACGTGTTATCTAAGGATCTATAATACCCGATTTGTTGTAATGTTTGATGTTTAAGTATAGCTGATTCTCAATGATCCATCACAATGTCTGACAGTAGCAACGAAATTGGGTTATCCATTGCTAGGCCTTCAATTTCGTTACCTAGGCCGTAAAGCCTGTCTTCAAACAGGAAAACGTTATTACCTAACCTGAATCAGTGTAATTTTACGAAAGTATTTTCAGACGAAAATTCAGTTCTTCTTCAGTCGTCAGTAAACATTCAACATTACAACAAATCAGGTACAATATACACGACGATCACATTTTAATTTTATGCAAAAGTGATTCTCGGCTTGATTTCCTTATTTAAAAAAAAAAAAAACTGAATCACGTGATCCGAAAATTCGTTTCATCAAAGGGCTAGAAGGTCTGAATATATACATATATATTCGCAAATTTACGAACTGTGTAATAAATTTTAAGCTAAAATATATCTCAAACTCACAGCTGGGGACCAATATATTCATTTAGATTCTGTACAGTCTTTACAAATGAAATACAACATATATGGCTCAACTTCTTTTCCACGAACTTTAAAGTATTTACAATCACTAATGACTTGAAGGATTAAATATACTATTCTTTCTAATTAGCTCAACAAAATGGTTATCATAAATCAAATATATCAAAATTGTTATAGAACGAAACAGAAGTTCATAAACTTAAATCCAACCAAACTTCTACAAAAACGGAGCCCAAACTCTGGATTGGTATTGTTCTATACCACCTGATCACTAAAAAGTTCTTGAAAATCTTAATGACACATAATGTCAACCCAGTTTTGATTCCATCAAAAACTTTAAATAAAAATTTCACACAATATAAAAGTTATTTTGCCCCGATGCATTCAAGTAGTAGAGTATATCAAATTACATGCAATATGTTTAACAATAAATAGGCACGATAAAGAGAAACTACATGTAAGAATATCTAAGCACATCAAGGATTCTAAAAGCGAACATCTAGTCTCAGGCATCTTAAAGTTTTATCACATAGTATTTTAGGTGTTATATTGATAAAAGTTAAGTTTTTATAAGGGAGAGAATTGTTTACGAAAGTTATATTTTTAATTAAAATCAACCTAAATTTAATCAAGATGAAGGTACATTCATGCACCTTCATGCATGCATGTACCTGGTATGAATTTAATCATACATTCATGGACATACATTTCACTCCCTTTATTTTCCTTTATTGATACTCATTTCGTCTGATTAAACACCATACATCATTTCTTTTTTAATTAAATTTTAATCCGTTTGATTGTTTTAAACATGTTCCTTTTGACACTATAGTTAACTTCTCCAACCTGTTCTTTCTGTTTATAGTTCTGCAAATGACTTAGTTTTTTGGTTCTGTTTTTCGAGAGTAAATCAGATTTATCCTCGTTACGTACTCAAAATAAGGGATAGTAAAAGAGTTGTCACAATATTTTGCTTGATTGTAAGGAGCTTCATCAGATCTTAAGAATCACAGATAAAACACCATACTAAAACTGATGCCGGATTTATACTTGATAAGTTCCAAGCTATTAACTCCTGGTGGCCTTTTCTTTAAAAGTCGCAACAGAAGAGCAACTTGTAAGGTTCTAAGTTAAAGTTCATTTTGTTGTTACGTTTCCCACAAATAATCTAATGCACCGCTACCATATGGTAAATGTTGAAATAAATATAGAAGAATTGACAGGCACCATGACGGAGACTGGGTAATTTTCTTGTACATCGATCCGGCCCTGGTTAAAACTATCAAAGGTAGCTGTCAATAGAAAGTTAAAAGAGTTATTTCCTAATCTTCCACTAACTTCTATTTATACTCATAGTTTTAATGTAGTATAAGTTTTACCTATGCCGGTGTTGCTATACTTTCACAAATAGTTTTCCTCAACATTGGAAAAAATAGAAATAAAGTAGACTAGAATAGAACTTCATTAACCAGCCGAGGTTTAATCATAGGCTGTTCTTCTACTTAACCCTTGCTATAAATGAAATACAGCGGCGGATCAGGATTTTCGTGAGAAGTGAGCGCCGGTGTAATTACGCCAGGAACATTTTCGATATTTTCCCACTAAGTGAATTGTTTAACTTTAAATTTATCATATTTCCCCTCATATTGCTAAGTTTTACCATGGAATATTTCTGGATAAATTAGAGGTGTTCGAAAACAAATAGCAACTTTCTCTGAGTCAAATTGTTGAATTAATGCTATAAGAAATAAAGTATTTGCCCTTGAGGGAGAGGCGCCCCGCGCGCCACATCTCTGGATCCGTCACTGATAAAGGTGGGTACAAAACTGAGTAAAGAACTCATAAAAAAAATTAAAAAAAAATATAAATAAATATACGATGCATAAAAATTTGGATAATGTGTAGTATCAATGCAAAATATACGTACACTTCTTTAAATATAATATGCACAAACATGTACAAGTAGCAAAATCTTGTTGACCCAACGAAACTCTGATCGTACGTTTTAACGTTTTTCAGTACGGTTCGGCTTACGTACTATTTGGCCGTTAATCATAATGTTGGGCTTAAAAGCGATGCCCAACGTAAGGCCAACTATATGGAAATTTACTGTTTTAATAAACGGAATTACGTATTTTTAGAACAAAAAACGTGATCTTTATTCTGTCTCTATTCCATTACGCGGTTTACTCTCTTGTTTTCATTTATAATTGAAAATTTTCACACTTCTCTGCGGCCGGATTCGAACCTACGACCTTGTGATTTGTTTGTTGTCCTTCGTCTTATCCACTCGGCTACGGAATCTTTCTTGAAGAATGATACGTCGAATATGCACTTCCTCAACTCGGGCATAGGATGTGGTTACATAGACAGGAGGAAAATTTTACTTTTGTATAGCACGTGTTATAAACATACAAAATAATAAATATAAAATGGGGCCTTTTTTTACAAAACATTTTCTGTACGTGCATCTATCAGTACTGGGACCCGCGAATCTTATAATGACAGCCATTTTTTGCTGGAAATTAGAACCAGAATCAGATAATCAGTGTCCAAATGTGATTTTATATTTCCCTCAGTTGGAAGCGAAATTACACCATCTGTGTGTTGGTTTTTGGTTATAGAAAAAAACATTGGGCAAATGTATGCTTTAGCATATTATTTATGGTTGACCTTACGTTGTATTTATCCCCAAAGTGTAAACAACCATGCACATTGTTATTTCGTCACATTGTTCTTTCGTTAGTCTTTCCACATAAGGCTAACAATTGGCGTATCTGGTGTTTTTGTGGTTGAGCCAAGGTTGGAAATCCAACCCACCATAAAACAACGTTGCCGACGTGTTACTGTACATTGATCCAACGAAGCATGCTACTTGGAAAGTTATACAAAATTGTATAAATCAACTAGTACCGGTAGTGTTTGTTCCAACACTTTTTTTTTCGCAAGTGGCTAAGCTAAATTGAAATTGGTGATGCAACGAGACATTGGGCACGAATAATTTAAATTCAATGTACACTCAAGAACAAAAACTATGTATAAAATGAGTAATTACATGTCCATAACTTGATCATATTCTTACATGGGTTCGCAGTCTTTATTATTGCAGCGTTTTCATCCTAAAACAAGTATAGATGTTCTGAAGAAACCTTTTTGTGAAGATAGGAGGTACAACGTCAATCCGGGACGTTTTCCAGTTCAATCTGTCTCTTAACACGTGATAACGCTGACTTGAATCGAGTGAAATATTGTGACTTGCATTTTGCTAACTTTCTATTTATTATTATTATTTGTGAGATATTCTCTCATCTGATTCTATCTCTTATAATTAGTAGCTTCGTGAAAATAACATCCTTCTGTACTTTATCAAATAGCGAATACATATGTAATTGTATATTTTTACAAACTTAACACTCTATTTCGTGTTATTCTATGGCGTAAGAATAGTTTCAATGCTTCTGCTTTGTTTTACACCTCAAAAGTCTCATAAATCTGTATCTATTATTCTAAAATGTGACCATATTATTTATTCAATTATTTGCTATCATAAATCATCTATGTTTACATTATTTACCCCTTTTTGTGGAATTTTGAAAATTATAGAAAATCAAAAACATATTACAAATATGGAAACTAGACAGAACAACAGTTGTGGAACTCTGTAAGGTGATGCGATAAATGGTATAAATTATTTCAATTGAGATGAGAAATATGACTGTACAAAAATGAGAAATTTGTTTACAAAAGGGTACTGTATGCATTTTGAGAAAACTGGATTTAATATTTTTTGGAACAAGTTTTTTTGATGAATATATTCATTCAATGATACTGTCATTACTATTACTTGACTTACCTAAAGGTCAGTGGTGCATTCGGGCGAAAGGAAGAACAAATGATAACGGAAACAAGAGTGGTAAATTCTATGTTAAAATATTATATTTTTGCCTTCATTTTTCTTTTAGTGATATTTTTCTTTTACTATTTCAGGCTGTGAGCAATGGAACATATCCTAAAGTAGTTCACGAAGAAGAAGGCCAGGAGGAGGAACAGAAAAGTATTTCTCACACTGAGCTTCACCCGTCACAGACAACTGAGTTTGAAGAATGTCAACAAGAACAGCAAGTACAAGAACAACAACAAGAACAACAACAAGAACAAGAACAACAACAACAACAAGAACAAAAACAACTAGAAAAACCAGTACAGATTCCAAATTTTGGAGCTACTGTTCATGAACCCGATTAGCTATTGCGCGAAATTATTCATGAATTGTGAACAACCTGAGAGTAAACTTATTCAAAATAATAGTCCGTTGAAGGATGTTGATGTGATGTCATTATCTATTGAAGGCTGTGAATAGTGAGATAAATTTTCAAATAACATGAAGATTATAGAGATAATATATAAAGGGTATGATACAGCAAACAGCAAGAAGTTTGTGTGATGACTGATCATATTAAGTTTCCAACAAGACAACAATAACTGCATGATAATGTAGTTATATACTGCAAATAATGGTGATAATGTTGCCTTCATACATTTATATAATCAGCATTAGAGTGTTCCAGCATGCATTGTATAATGCTAAAATGTAACCGTCCATTATAAGTGTCTATATGTATATGAAAGATTTATAAAAGTGTCTATTTTTCTAAATCAAATACTGTTAGTTTGTATATTTTTTAAATAAAATAATAAGAAAAAAATTTGAAAGATATGTACAGAAGTATATAAATAAAGTTGTTATTGACCGATGTGTATAATTATTTTAATTCATAACCTAGATTTTAAAGTAATTTTACATTAGTATTTAATGGTATGAACAAAAAAAATATTAAAGCAGCTCAAAAAAAAAATCCTCAAAGTTTCAAAAATAGGATAAAAAAAAACAATATGAGGCCTTTTTATTGTTGCTTCCATGTTCTGTATGATGATAAGACGTTAAATCATACAAATCAATAATCACGACGAAATAAAGAGCAAACAACTTGTGTTACTGGTATGAGAGGCTTAGAACACAATAGCTGTATCTCTGGTATGATTTCTCTTAAGCTCTAAGCCTATTTATCCGTTACATTTCTGTTGAATTTTCTTCTCTATAATCACAATGAATTAACGGAAGCGGCAGTGTACGGGTGTAGTTGGTGAAGCATACTTCACCGACGATGCTTCCTCTTGTTTTGCTATTTTAATTAATAAAAATGTATATTTGAGAAATAATTACAGAATTTTGTTCAACTGAAACCAGGAAAATCTTGACATAGAGAAGGTATGAAAGTATGAATTACCTGATTCTTTTCAGTCAAGATGTCCTGAACCAAGTAAGATCAGAGAGAAGTATTATAATGTGTCCATTTCAAACTTTAGACCTTGATTAATTGGATTCCAGTAGCATAGACTTAATATCAAAACCGATATATAGAATATTCTCTATATGTTACATTTTCGTTTTTCTTAACAAGACATAAATGTGTTTCATCGACAGATATATAACATAGTTTATAAAAATGCTCACTGCAGACATGATTAGAATTTCTCCTACGTTTATGTATTTTTACACCACACCGAGCGCAAAGTTGAAGATAGTAACAAACAGGTTTCCCTTTCACTTTTGACTTATATTTATCATGACATGTTAAATTTGGTAATGTACGATGACTACCATTACATTTAATTTCCTTTACAGGAGAATTTACTGCATCAGCATGATGCTCTTCACAATAATTACATAAAAATTCACAATTGCGTCGATATCTTTTGAATAAGGTTTACGAAAATAGAAGGGCTTGGGCGAGATAGTGCTATGCCAGACTTTCATGAAAACTAAGTTAGTAGCATTAATAGTAACCTAAAATACGATTCGATTGAATGCATTAAGACAGAGGTTCCCAGAGAACATTTTTTTATGCCCCGGTGGTATATTCGGAAATTTCACTGTAGAAACAGACAATATAAATAAATACTTGCAGTAAATATTTAATCTCCTCACTCATACATAACACGCAGAAGTTAAAACAAAAGGGAGGGTAACGGAATGAGAAGCATGTGCAAGAAGTTCGTAAAACATCCGCTAGATTACACTAGTTTCGCAAACATAACCGCTAACTGTGGATGTATAGTGGTACTCCGTACTAACAATCATTATTTGTCCGTGAGAATGATGTTACTCTTTTTATTAGATCACTTTCCGGTCTTGGTGTTGTTTAGCTTTGGCCGTAGCTCGCACACAGCCATTTACGCATGTGTAGCTATTGTAGTGTGTTGTAACATGGATTTTTGTATTAAGTTCAGTTCTGTGAAGCGTTCTTCAGATATTCAAAATGTTGCAGGTCTTAGTGATATCAGAAATTAAGATTCTTAAGCAGTAGCGTAACTAAGGTCGTGTGGTCCTCTCCACAACAAACCAGAATGGCTCCTGCAAAGTTACTGAACTTCGAAACTAAGCTTCCTAAGTAGAATAGAATACTTTATTAGTCATTAGACAATATAAAATTGTAATAGACTTCGTCAGGAATCGTAGATATACAATTGAAGGGATCAGTGGAAGAAGGGCCTATCCCACAATTTTGTGATTTGGAGAGAAATGCAGTTAAAGTATTTGTGATGTAAAACAAAATCTAAGTAACGTAGGTATTTTATTTTTCAGGAGTAGATATAGAACACTATTGCAAATATACCTGCAAATGGACAATAAAAAATTGACAACAGGAATTGAACTAATACATCATACCTTCACAATGTTACGTGTAACCCACCATCGCTCGGTTGTGAGGGAACCACTTTTGATTTTATTTCTTTTCTGTATTTTTAAGACTTTGTCCATTGACTTGTGCTGCCGCCTAGCGTGGTCGGTAAATTTATCAGCGACCTGTCACGTACGCAGTGTAAATCCGAGCCGTGATAGTGATAGGTTTATTCTGTTTGTGAGAGCATCCCTCAGAACCGACCTATGGCGTTTGTGTTTCTTTCGATCTTCTGTTCGATCTGCAATAACAGGACACCAAGATCATAGTACATGACTTCTTGCTAGAAATGCAAACTTATTTTATCCTAAACTGATCTAACCTAACCAAATCTAATCTAGTCTACGGTGATCTAAGACAGCATTGAGGGATTGGCCCTTCTTCCACCAAGAAGCTGAACAGTTCATTCGCCATCACTTGTTATGATGCCTATTGCAAGGTGTTGGGCATATCCCACAATGCATTTAGTTCAAAGAGTAAACAGTAGATGACACTAGCTTACACTTCAGCCACAAAACTCATTTTTCATAGAGGAGTGGGACTGGTCCTTCTTCCACCATGCCCTTCAATTAAATTTAAAAGTGTACTAAAAGAACAAATGAAAATACTTACATCAACCATACAAATTATAGATTGCTTATTACATTGAAATGATTAATCTATGTAGAACTCGATATTCACAAATACCCAGTTGACCATTTCATTATTTACCCATTCTTTAACTTCAAGTACTATCATTTTACAGATCTTTACGAATATATTCTTCAAACTCGGTAACACTGTATATATAGTTTCGTATTAATATATTGTTCATGTATCTAGCGAATTGCTTGTTTTTCAAATTGCTTACGTATACCGGTAGTAAGTTAAATATTGCAATTCCATTGTCTAACATGCGGAGTTTCCAAATTATGTTTAAATCTTGTATTGTATTCTTGTACACTGGACTGAAGTGTAAAACTGTCTTGATTTTCCTTTGTATGGATCAATCTATGATAGATATAAATTGAAGGTACTGTCATGATACGCTATTCCTTGAAAATTTCCCTACAAGACTCAATTTCAGATACACCCTTGATACAACGAATTGCCTTCTTTTGCCATTTAAAAACATCCGTAGTACCTGGAGAGTTCCCCCAAAGTAGATTACCATATAGTGTGAGTGAAATAGAGCGTAATACACCGAAATAATCATTTCCTCACGTATAGATCTTTTCAATCTCCGTAAAATATATATAACGCGAGCGACAGTTCCTGAGTATGGGCTGTCCAGTTTAACTTTGTATCTAGATATATGCCTAGTAATTTTACATAGTCCTGGTTATTTAGTTTACACGGTGGTTTATTTAAGTAAAAAAATGTGTTTCTGTTTTCGCCGTATTAAGTACCAAGCAATTTGTTTCAAACCATAGGGAAGATGCGTTTAACATTTCATTATTTTTATTACTAAGGTTAAGTATACTAAAATCATTTGTAATGAAAGTGGTGTCATCTGAATACATAGTTGTTTTGTATGGTAAGCAATTACGTAAATCATTCATATACACTAAAAATAAAAAAGGGCTTCATACTGAGCCCTGAGGGACACCAGACAAACCCTTAAGCTCATCAGATCTCTTGTTATTAAATTTTACTATCTGTCTTCGATTAGTAAGGTAAGTCTTAAATAGGGATACTTCAGCGTCATTTATTCCGTAATACAGTAATTTATTAAGTAAAACTTCATGTACTACTGTGTCGAAGGCTTTACTTA
The DNA here is from genome assembly GCA_022664845.1 of Lepisma saccharinum. Lineage (NCBI taxonomy): Eukaryota > Metazoa > Arthropoda > Insecta > Zygentoma > Lepismatidae > Lepisma > Lepisma saccharinum. The sequence continues at coordinate 9,195 of JAGDQP010028928.1, forward strand.
AATCAATCAGAGTGATGCATAAATATATACACCAGACTCAAAGCCACTAATTATCTCATTTACGACAGTCTCAACAGTAGATAGAACCGGTTTATATCCATAGTGAGCTGCATTGATAAGGGAATTCTGCTCAAAATAAGGGGATAGTTGTTTTTTTACGCAGTTTTAGTCTGTAACTTTAGAGAACACTGGAACAAGGGATATAGGCCGGTAATTAGCAGGGTTACATCACCCTTTTTGTATATAGATACTGTTAAAGTTACTTTTAAGCAATCCGGAAAATTACCATCTTTTAGTGTCCAGTTAATAAGATACGCGATTGAGAATACAATTATATCGATTATATACTTTAGGACGAAAGTAGATAAGCCATAAAAATCTGCACTGAGAGAGCTTTTCATTTGTAAAACAGTGTTTATAATTTCATCTGCACTAACTTGTGCCCATTTAAATTTTAGGCGATTAAGTTGTGGCAAGCTTTGACTACCAAGGTAGGCATAGAGATAATTAATGCCGCTAACTACTTGGTTAACAGAAGTACTATTTAAATGATGATTGTTAACAAAAAAAAAATATTGAACTCATCAGGTGTGATACCAGTCCACTTTGTTTCATCTTTTTTTTTTTTTATTGATTTCCTTTTTAATTAAAGACCAAGCAGCTTTACATTTATTACTTGCCTTAACTATGTATTCCTCATTAACTTTTATCTTGGCTAGTTGTATTTCCTTTCTGTAGATTTTCTTAATCTCGTTATACTTTACGTTAGCAGTGTGATCATTTTTAGCCATATCGTATAATCCAACCATTTTGGCTCTAAGGCTAGCTAATTTTGGAGTAAACTATGTCAAGTAGGCCCCCTTTAACTGAATCCCCCCCTTCCTGCCTTGCGGGCCCCAGAGATTGAAAATGTTGCAAGTCCAATGGAGGTAACACAAAGAAGATTCCTAAATATTCTGATACTTACATAAATCTCAGGTTTATTTTCATTCAGAAAGGAGAAGTATTGTGTCCTCAGTGTGTTATTTGCTATCAATGAAAGCATGAAACCAGCAAAGCTCTCTCAACATCTCGATATATGTAGACAAGACAACCAGATTATGTTAGAAAAAATCAAGGATTTTGTTTTAAAAAAAGCAAAAGCTAATGTATGCACTCAGTGGTATAAAAGTGTTGTTCGTGCTTCATTTGAAGTGTCTCTACCAATGAAAAGGGGAAGCGAAAAACACTACTGGCGAGGAATTAATAAAACACGCTGCTGATAGGCTCGGCAGTTCTGGGCGAAAATGCTAGTAAGTCCTTGAGTTTATTTTTATTAACAAATAATACAGTTAGAAGAAGGATAGATGAAATGGCCGAAAATATTAGGAAAACATTGATAAATAGAGATGCCTGAAGGCAAAAAATTAAACTAAAAAAATAAATAAAAAATATACAAGTTTTTGTACCCAGTTAGATGAGAGCACTCGCACTGTGAATGATGAAAACTTAATTGCGTCCAGCCGTTATGGTTATGAAAGTAAATTCCACGAGGACGACTTTTTTGTAAACATCTACCATCACATACCACATGAGCAGAATTGTTTCAGATTGTGAACAAGTTCATGGTTGACAATGGTATTAATTGGAATAAATTTGTGGGTGTTAGCAGTGACTGAGAAAGATCGATGTGTGGAAGAAAAGTGGGCTGGTTACTATAATAAAGCTGTAGCACCATTTTCAGTAAGGGTTCATTGCTGTATCCACAGGTATGAGTAGCAAAGAAGGTGCCATCAGAACTAAAGAGCTGCCTTGACGAGTTAATTCGGGTTGTGAATTTTATTAAATCACGTTGCATTTTGAATTCTCAGTTATATCTGTGAAGAAGTGGAGAGTAACAACGAGTGAGTTAATGCACTCTGAAGTAAGATGGCTTACCCGAGGAACGTTATTGAGTAGATTAGTTGAACTGAGGGATAAAGTGAGCTCTTTTTGCTTGATTCCAACTTCGAACTTTGACAAGTTGACTTTAACTGGATTTTTAAGTTATCATATTTTGCTGATATCTTCAACAACCTCAATGCACTCAACCCACTCATTTAAGCATCTAGCATAACTATTTTTCAAGTTCGAGATAAAACAGAAGGGGATTATAAAAATACTGAAACTAAGGATTAAGAGATTAGACTTCAAACAGTTAAAACAACACCCTCACTACTTCCGTTCACATAAAACCCACCAACCATATGCAGTATTTACACTACTGAAGTTCCCATCCTTACCACACCAAGAAAGCGATTCCTTTCTCCCTTACCCTCAGAGGATAACGCCTGAATTCCACCACCTCTGCTGCTTAAACTTACAACCAACGCCTTCAGGAGGCTCTAGTCAACCTAGGCTACCCTTCTAACCTTGTAACCAAACAGATCCGCATCCTCACACACTCAACCCACTCAAAAATCGAACCCACCGGTTCTAATCACCAAGTTCCATCCTAAACTAACCAAGGTCAAACAGATACTACACTCTAATTTCCACATTCTCCAATCTGACCCAGACACAAGATCAATATTCTCCACCAAACCTAGATTAGTTTTTGAACATCCACCTAATCTTAGAAACATCTTGGTCCGTACGAATGCCTCCTTGCCACCACACCAAACCGGCGCCCAGACATGCCAGAGACCCAGATGTAAGGTCTGTTTCATCACTTCTCCCACACTCACTATCAATACTGCTAATGGTCGGTACACCCTCAATCCAAAGGGTACATACCACACCCGTAATGTTATATACATCCTAACCTGCAGGTTCTGTGATGCCTTTTATGTGGAGGAAACAAGTTGTGCTCTTAACATTCGATTTAATAACCATCGTCACTTCTGTATTATCAACTAACCGGATGTCCCAATTTCCTTGCACACCGAGTCCCACAGTACCAATTTTGATCTATCTTTCCTCGTTGCCATAATCCACATTTTACCCCCTACGACCAGCACCTCAACACGCCGTCTGTGGAAGAAAGCCTTTATTCACCGTTTGAGAGCGAAAATAAAACTTGGCCTGAACCTTCAATAATTCTAAGCTCCCCTTTCCGTCTGCATTTTCAACACATTTCCATCCACGATCTCACCTTGTACTTACACGCTATACAGTTATTATCTCAAGTTCCGGAAATCTACGCGCTACAGCAGTCAGTTGTTCTCCAGTTTTGATGCTTTGTCCGCTACGTGTCGCGAACACTTAAACTTCGCTCTCTTTCTGTATACTTGAAAACGTGTAATACACGAAATAAATATAGTGACTTTTTTATGTGTATATGTGTGATCTAATGCGAAACTAAGCTGTAAGTATTATCCTTTTTTTCTCCTTCATTTGTCTTAAATTTACCTTATATATATATATATATATATATATATATATATAT